>CAWUPE010000613.1:0-25892 GCA_963924145.1 Pyrausta purpuralis
TAACTATCGAAGAAATATTAACTGTCTGCTTAAGGTATTTTCTGCAGTAAAAACAAATAAATATACATTATTTACTCGATTTGAGTATTTAGTCGGTAAATACTCACCGTCTGCCTATCAGTAAGTTTATTTGCTTTATTAATTAATAAAAAAATCATATTGTTTCGGATGATATTCGATTGCAAAAAACCCTTAAACGATGATCGATTATTTCAATCTTTGAAATAATGTGGCGGGCAACACCAAGAGTGAAAAAAAATGTCAAGTCATTTATTGTAATTTTGTGTTGGAATCTTCATAATATTGTGTGCAATCATAGAAAACAATGTAGACAAAGAAGGAAACGAAGTAAAGCGTGATCTGATCGCATTTATTATAGATTAGTAAATACGGAGCTCGTTCGTATAATTCTATTTGTCAAAAATAACCTAACCTAACTAATGAATTTCGTGAAGCTGCTGTTCACAAATCCGGCGAATTTGAGATTTATTGTTTTGTGTAATTAATTGTTCGTTTAAAACCCTACAAAATGAGGTAGGTTTCATGGAGGTACATCATGATACAATCTGAAACGAAATTCCATGGTTCAATGCACAATCTCCTTTAAAGGATTTTTCTAGATTACACTAAGATCCCATCCCGACTTGACAACAATGGGACAAGACCAAAAAAAAACCGGCCAAGTGCGAATCGGACTCGCGCACTGAGGGTTCCGTGCGAACTTAACTGAATTAGGAAATTCAGAAACCATATAAGGAACTTCGAACAAATAACTTTTGGATAAAAGGATTCAAAGACCTGGACAAAGATATATACAAACGAAGGGATATTGTAAATGTTGCTACGGAGTTTTACAGAAATCTATACAACGACAACAATGATAACTACATAGCAACATCCAACAATAACAAAGAAAACCAATATAAAGACCTTGTACAGATAAATGAATTAGAAGTTGTAGAAACAATAAAAAATCTTAAACTTGAAAAATGTCCAGCATCCGACAACATTACAAATGAAACACTGAAAATCACTCACTCAATTTTGGCTGCACCATTATCTAAGCTGTTTAAACTCGATTCTTCAAAACTCTGAAACTCCTACTCAGTGGTCGGAAGCAAACATTATACTGTTATATTAAAAAGGAGACCCTAAGAACATTGGCAATTATAGACCAATCAGCCTACTACCCAGCCTTTACAAGCTTTTCTCTACTATTATAAACAAAAGAATAAGTACTGTATTAGAAGCAAAACAACCAGTAGAACAAGCTGGTTTCAGGAAGAGTTTTTCAACAATCGATCACATTCACACAATAGAGTTAATCATATGAAAATATCAAGAACAGCAGAGAACTTTATATATAACATTTATTGACTACCAAAAAGCCTTCGACTCGGTGTCCCATGCAAGCATATGGGAGAGCCTGGTAGAGCAAGCATCATCAGCAAAGTGGATTGGAGTAGATCAGGACTCTATATCAAAGGGACATATTTAAGCCATCTTAGATTCGCAGACGACCTGGTTCTTCTGGCAGAGACGGCCGACCAGATGCAGCGCATAATAGTCTCTCTACACAATGCCAGTATCAAGGTGGGATTGGAGATGAACCTAACTAAAACCAAGGTAATGACCAACAGCGTCTGGAAGAGACCCATAATAATAAACGGAGAGCCACTAGAACAAGTTGAAAATTATACATATTTGGGAAAATTAGTAAGTTTCGAAAAAAATAGCAACCTGTTAGAAGCGGAAAGAAGAGTTCAATTAACATGGAACAAGTACTGGAGCCTAAAATAAATGTTCAAGAGCAATATACCTACAGATACCAAAGCAAAAGTTATGAACTCTAGTCTGTTACCATGTCTCACTTATGGATGCCAGACGTGGAAGTTTATCTCTAAAACCAAAAACAAAATCAGAACCTGTCAAAGGGGGCTAGAGAGAAGCATGCTTAATATAAGGAGGATAGACAAAGTGAGACACACTAAGATACGAAAAACCACCAAAGTAACAGACGCCCTAACGTACGCACAAAAGCTTAATGAAGATGGGCCGGCCACATCGCGAGATCTACAGACCAGAGGTGGACCGCGCGAGTGACATCGTGATATGGGCCCGCCAGGCAAGAGAAACCGAGGAAGACCACTAACTCGCTGGGAAGACGACCTCAGGCGGACAGCCGGCCCAAACTGGAGAGTCGTAGCCCAAGATAGAAATGCATGGGGATCTATGGAGGAGGCCTTTACCCAATCCGGGGTTCTTGCTGACTAATCAGCAACATGAATATCATTTTTTATTTTTACTTTTTTTTAAAACAATACTGACAAACCTAGTTTTTTAATTAAAATTTAGAACTAACCATATATATATATTTTTTCTCTATACTGCTATTATCATGCATTACTTAAACATTGTAGAAGCAAGAAATAAAAAGCCTCTTTATTTATTTATTTATATTATGGGAGCCCCCCTTAAATATCATTATTTTTTATTTTTTGTATAAGAATCGTAAAGTGGTTAACAGGATACACCTTCCTACCAAATTTCAATAGTGTGATGCTTATAGGTACAGACTAAAGTGGCTGTGACATATGGACGGACAGACAGACAAACAGACAGACTTGACGAAACTATAAGGGTTCATTTTTTGCCATTTGGCTACGGAACCCAAAAAAAACAGTCGAAAGAATACAGTCGAATTGATAACCTTTTCCTTTTTTGAAGGCTGAAAGATTTGATGGCATTATGTTATGCTCTCATGATGCGCTCTATTTTATACATTAAAGCAGACATAATATCAACCTAGGTTGTAAACAAAGTCGTGAATGTCGTTGCTAATGATAAGTGTTGTACAAACATATTTATACGTTTAAGTACAAATAAATAACATGACAACCAAGCGCGACTTTGATTCGCATACTGATCGTGGTTGTAAATATATAAATAAACATGATATTTACGGTGAAATTAGTAGTGGACATCTTATTGGGGTAAAGTTGGTACAGAACCTTAGTAAGTGAATTCTACTTTATTTTCGCCGATTTTGATAAAGAGGGGGAGGTTATTGTGTTTTTTCTGGCACGCTGAAAAAGACCATCTTTACTTTGTTATAGTCACCTTACATATCACCATCATCATCATCATTATCAGCCACAGGACATCCACTGGTGAGCATAGGCTTTCCGCAGCAACCGATCACAATCGGTCTTTATCCAGTTTGATCCTGCAATCTTCACAATATCGTCTGTCTATCTTGAACTCTCCAATCTAGAACTTTTCTGCCCCAATGCCAGTCACACTATGTGCCGTGCCCAATGTGTGGCATTGGACATTACATAAAGCATAGTAGGTATAATAACGTGAGGCGTCATTCGCAAACATATTATTGAATTTTATTTCACGTTATTTATTTAGGTGCATTTCTTAAACGTTTTAGTCATGGTCTTACAAAACAAAAGGCTTATCAATATTAAGGTGTAAAATTTAGTGACGAAACCTCGTGTTTGAATTCGTTCTCAGTTCTTCGAAAATTTGTTCATACATAACTATTCGAGTGCTAGTTTTTCAATGTCGTAATGCAATTTATATAAAAGGTAGATGAACATAATTAAGAAATGGATAAACACAAATCGCGACCAGTAATTAGTCTATTTTTGAAACAGGTGAGTTTCGCCAAAGGCTCGATCGATTATTTGATTAAATATTTTTAATTATATTTGATTAAATATTTATACCTCAACACCCGAGCGGTCGCATGCGACCGCATAACAATAGAATACCTATTGTGTCTCGTTCACATACGCTTGAGGGATTAACAATAATATTTTTTCTAATAATACATGCAATACATACGTGGTTTTGGTAATATTTCAGTTGTTCGTTAGCTTAATATCGGCTACATTTTTCTTCATGAAAGGGATCAGCTATGGTGCCTCTACAGTGGTCGTACCTCAGCTTCGGAGACAGGCCAACTCGACTGAGGCTGTTAGCGAGGCCATGGCGTCTTGGATAAGTAATAATTTGATTGTATCTAAACCTCATCAAAAATCAATAAAACATTATTCAATTTCATAACCTACTTCTAACATAGTACATTCTCATTTTCAAACAAATAACAAAAACTATTGTTAAAGTAATTTAAAATATTCAAGCTGTGCTGTTCTGGACCATTTAGGGCTGATTTTTCAATAGTCAGATAAGAAATATTCGTCGAACAAAATACAATATGGCTGATTTGAAAACGTCACCTAATTGTTAGCAATCATAGGTACCTGTCATTTCTGATAATCTGTCGCTTTATAATTTATCAGTGTGATAAGTTTTATCTGACCATTGAAAATTCGGCCCTTAGAAATATATTGGAATTTTTCAGCGTCAATTGCGGATTTTTCTGCAACGATATGGGTGGTTGCTGTCTCTTTGGCGGCTTATCGCATTGGCCGTAAGAAAACGTGGCTGATCATTGCCGTCAACAGCTGCGTAGCCTTTATTCTGTTCTACTCCAGCACCAACGTCATGCACATATTCTTCAGCCAGCTTCTTCAAGGGCTCACACTGGCCTCTCAGACGAGCCTATCCTTAATGGTCATTGCGGAATACTCATCACCCGAATACCGTGGAGTATTCTTGGTCCTCAAATCAGCATCAACCTTGTGGGGCATGTGGTGCGCGAATGCCATAGGAACGTTTTTCCACTATAAATACATTGGGTTACTTGGTATACTGTGTTCAATATTCAATCTTCTTTCAATTATGTTTATCCCAGAATCACCATACTGGTTGGCTTTTAAGGGAAGATACAATGAGTGTACTATAACTCATCGGTGGCTGAAAGGAGACGGTGAAAAGTCCGAAAAAGAGTTAATTGGTATTTTGGAGGCACAAGAGCTGCTCAAACAGTCTAGAACAAGAAAACATAATCTTAAAAGCTATGTGAAGAAATATATCAAATTAGTGTTTGATCCGGGATTTTATAAGCCTATTTTCGTGAGTACCGTTGTTATGCTTATGTTTTCGTGTACTGGAAAATTAGTATTTGGAGTGTATGCACTTGAAACCATGAAAAAAATTATGAAAGACCAATCCGCAGCCTACACAGCAATGTTCACTCTGGATGGTTTCAGTGTATTAGGCGCATATCTATGCTGTTTTTTATCCAAAAGGGTAAAACGAAAAACAATACTTTTATCTGCGTTTACTATATCCACAGTATTTTTGTCCTCCTTGTCATTGTTTGTGTATCTTGTAAAAGTAGGAATTTTGGAGGAAAACAATTATTTAAGCATTGGGTTGTTTTCGGCATTCTCCCTATCAATATGTTGTGGACCTACAATTATGGCAGGAACTATTGCTTGCGAGTTGTACCCGTTAAAGGCTAGAAGTTTTTCAGTCTGTTTTGTAGCAATAACTACAAAGCTTATATCAGGTTTGGTTATAAAATATACACCTTTCTTCTACAAAATATTCGATTTTCATGGCACCGGACTACTTTTTACTTTCGTTTCTATAGGATTTATTGTATTCGTTTATAAGTACGTACCAGAAACCAAGGATCAAACTTTGTATGAAATTGCTGCCTTATTTGAAAACAAAAAGTCAAAGAATGCAACCGAAATGACACTTTTACAAGACCACACGTAATAAAAATACGTTTCACGTAAGTTTCGTCTTCTTCTTGTGTTTCATGGTGATCAACAAAAAAAAGTTTACGAACGCATTGAATGCCAACTATGAAATATGGTGTAGGCACTAGTTAAGGTCGAATCAACCCGTCACGGTGACAGCACCGTATCAACTCGAAACGTTCAGTATTCTTTGTATGACACTCCATACTTCAACGCACATCTATTAACTTCGTAACGTCACCACCTCGGATTGAGACCAACTCGGGACCCACTCTCGACCAGCGGCGCATGCGTCGTAACGCGCTTACGGCGCGTTGCCCGCTGGTTGACGACCGTCCGTCTACTCTGTCAAACGAGCTCTCATTCGCAAGGAGAACTATCATAAGTTGTAGCAAACACGATCCGAGGCGAGGCGTTCGCTATTCGGTGCCGATCCCATTCGACGCGTTGCTGTTTCCTTTACTTAACGTGCTTCCGTATGGTTGACGCCTGGTTGGTGCTGTTCCCGTGTCGGGTGGGTAGATTTGCTTCAACCTTGATGATTAAATGTGTTAAAATTTGTAAATAAATGCTTTCTTCTGCATTTCTTATATAGAGCTATGAGTAAAAAGTTCTTACCGGCATTAAGAGTAACTTTTGGCTAATATTAATACACTTACAGATCATACAACCCTTTTTTTAACGAGAAGGTTGTCATATTTCAAAAATACAAGAAGCATAAAACTTAAAATTGTACTTACAGAACATGATAGGACCATATGCATCTTCCACTTAATTCGTTAAATCTGATCAAGCAAATAGCTTTAATACTAGGAGTCACAACTATAATTAATCTATCAACAACCATTATACGTTTTATTAGAGAGGAGTTAAAGCAGATGGCATAAAAATTGATGTATTATTAAACAAAGCATTATTTAACATAAACACAGTAATTTACCAATTAATAGTATGTGTAAATAAAAACCAAACCGACTTTTAAAATTTACTAAGAAGCTTCAAATAATGGATTTGTCTTCTATTTAGGAGAAATAAATTCTTTTAGAGACGGCGAGATGGTGCACGATGTGCGTAGACTTGACATAATGCACCGACTCCAAATGAATTTGTTTGTCTCAAATAAAAGACAAATGCATTACTTGAAGCGCTTTAGTCAGTTATCTAAAGTCTGTATTTTTGCTTATTTTTTTTTCATTATTTTTACTTATTAGTTACCCCCATATCTCAAAAACTACTTGACCGATTTTGATGAAACTAACACTGTACCCTAAGTTGGAATAAACCTAATTGAACTTTAAAAATCTCGCTTTGACTTCCTGTTTTTCGTAAATCTGTGGACAAACATTTTTAGAAGCCTTACTAGATCAAAATACTATATTATATAATTCCGACGATAGCACACACATTGGATTGATTACCTTATTTTTTGAAGTCAGTAAAAAAGGTAAAGATGAACTATTGCCAAGCGCTATTAGTGCTCACAGCGTCGGAAGTAGTCTAGGCCAAGCGGAGTTGGCCCACAAACCTAGTCTAGCTATCTCTGAGCCATTTCCTAACAACTTCCTGTCCTGCATTTTGTGACCTGTGGTCAGAGATACATTAATAACAAACTTCCATCATCGGCTTCTTAGTAAACGCTTCTAATTAGCAATTGACAGCTAAACTTATTCACAAAGTCACCAATATTGTGTTACTTTCTTGGCTCATATTTCCTCGTTTCATAATTAACTTCTCGAGACGAATTTACCACCGTCAAGTAGCACTTATCCGACCGATTTTAAAATGACATTTACGTAAATGATTGCTGGCAAATAGGTGACTTTTTGAAATGAAGCTTTTTGTATTGTATCCGACGAATATTCCGTATCCAACGTTGGTAAAATCGACTCTTTATTGTAGAATATCAATTTTGTTTAGTTTCGTACCTCCATTGGCCCCTGACCATTTTTTTATTTAAGTATTTAAAGGTATTAAGTTTGTATAGTGAAGCATTTTGCAACCACACTAACAAAATAATTATAAGCAGGCATTCTAATCTTAAAATTTAAATATTTTTTTACATAATTTAAGATTTGAACATTCATTTTAGAGAATAAATAAAATATTTTACATTGCAATCTAAAGTCCGTATTTTTGCTAGTCGTATTATGTAAACAATATTTTGATAACTTTTAAAATAACATCATCATCATCATCATCATTATCAGCCAAAGGACGTCCACTGCTGAACATAGGCCTCCCCCACGGCTTTCCACAGCGACCGATTACTAGCGGTCTGCATCCAGTTTGATCCTGCAATCTTTATGAGGTCGTCTGTCCATCTTGTTGGTGGACGTCCTACGCTGCGCTACGCTAAAATAACATCAGTGAATAAAAATCATTAACTATTCAATTTAATAAGGTCTTAGTGCTAATCACCTATGCAGTAGGTGAGTTTTGTGTTATCTTAGTTTTAAAATGATTTTTTACGGTAAAAAGGATTATTTACAATTTCGACAAGCAAAAAACAAAATGCACTAAAAAGTGTTAAATAAACTCTTGACTATTGAAAGGAAAGGTGGGTTCTAGGCAAACAATTTCTTTTTGGAGTCGGTGCTGTGATAGTTGATGCTTGATGGTCAAAGTGATGGCACCGACTCCAAAAAGAAATTGTTTGCCTAGAACTTACCCTTCCTTTCAATAGTCAAGAGTTTATTTAAGACTTTTTAGTGCATTTTGGTTTTGAAGTCGGTTTTTTCTTTTTTTTAAAGTTAATTTTATTTCTTCATTTTTAGAGATTATAGGGAGGGGGAGTTGCACCTTATGACTCTGTTTTTTAAGAAGCTACAAACTTCCTGTTATAAGTTATTTATTTATAATTACTGAACTTCTAAGCGTTAAGGAGTTCCACCATCAGTTCAGCCCCAGAAGATGTTGACTATCAGACGTAACAACACGTCAACATTAAGATTCTAGTAAAGAAACACTATACGTACCTTTAAAGTTTGAAGGTTTCCCTCGATTACACCAAGTTCCCATAATCAGATCCCAAGTTGGAAAAAATGAGACCAACTAGAAGGTATACCCTCTAAGTAAGCGAAAAAAATTTTCAAATCGGTCGACAAACGACTGAGATATGAGGTAACAAACATATCTCAGTCGAATTGATAACCTCCTCCTTTTTTGAAGTCGGTTAAAAAGAAACTTAACTTAAAATGGTTTTTTCAAGTCCTATACTTTACTAACCACATACATAAGTATTTGTTCAGCTGTTCGTTTCAATGATTTGAATATTCTTCCTTAGCACATTATGACACACTTGACTGAATATTAAATATTAAATATAAGCTTGGCAATGCAAAATATCTCATAATTGTATTCGTGTGACCAATGTCACAACTTTTTTAAGAATAATTAAGAGCGATCTACCTGATTCATGCCCTATTTTTGAATCACTCGCGTCAAGATAGTGTATGATATTCATTGATTAAACTCCAATTTTAAATGAATATCAGTAGCAATCCACACAGGAAAGATTTGATAAAGGAAAACTCAATTTTGTGAGTACTCAGGTTTATTTTGTACATATTTTTTTTAATTATTTAATTTGCGTAACATTTCAATTTTAGGGTTCCGTAGCCGAAAAGTAAAAAAAGGAACCCTTATAGTTTCGTCACATCTGACTGTCTGTAGGTCTGTCTGTCTGTCTGTCTGCCTGTCCGTCCGTATGTCACAGACACTTTTTTCTGTAACTATAAGCATCATACTGTTAAAAAAAATTTTAGAAGATGTAAAAATACCTTTAACCGCTTTACAATTCTTATACAAAAAATGAAAATAATGATATTCAAGGGAAAATTCAAGGCTAATTCAATTGAAATAATGAAATTCAAAACCAATTTTTTTTTGGTTTTAGTTTCAGTATGTGGTGTCTATGGATTGGTCTTTTATAAAGACACAAAGGTTCTGAAAAGCATTTTCTTTTAAAATCTAACGTTTGATAGATAGTCGCTTTCAAATTGGTAAAATGGGCGTCTTCCCCTAACTTCTAAACTAAGTGAGTGTAAATTAAATGGAAGCAAGTGAATTCCCTAATTCAGTTCAAATTGGCACGAAACTCTCAGTTGACGAGGCTGACTCGCACTTGGCCGGTTTTTTTTTGTTTGTTAATGAGTGTATTAAGTATTAAATGGCAAATTGGCAATAGATTTTTTGTAAGAAAAACAAGGTAATATGATGAAATCTCCAACATATCAAAAAATCGCATGTAATTTTTCTTCGTTTAGCCAAAATCGACAAAAATCACGCACATTGATCGAAAATCACCTGTCAGACGGTCAGTCGAAACCATAAAATTACTACCTATCCCTTTGGAAAGGAAAATTAATTTTGAGGTCGAAACTCAAATGGCTTTCAGTGTCACACACGTTCGGATAGGATAGGAAGTTGACGAATTAGGAATGAAAGAGTATATATTTAGGATTAAAATTAAATAAATTGTGGGTTTTTTTCTGCTCCAGCATCGAAAAATTGTGGGCGGCCTGCTTAAGGCTTAACTAAATAAGAGGTTCACTTACTTTCACTTAGCCAAAATATCAAAACAACGTTTTCTTGGAAGTCAAAGTATTGACTTCCAAAATAACTTTTTATAGTGTTTGTATGAAGGACAAAGTTATACATATACGCGGATGTTGAAAATGTGCTATGTAAATGACTTTTTTGTTGTTTTAGTTCCATGTCCCCCTTTAATAACATTATATATATATTTTTTATGAGAATTGTAAAGCGGTCAACAGGATACACCTATATACCAAGTTTCAAATATGCCATGCTAATAAATAGAAGTCAGTATGAAGTGGCTGTAACACACTGACGGTCAGAGAGACAGACAAACTTGACGATACTATAAGGGCTTCCATTTGGCAACGGAACCCTAAAAATAAGGCCCTAGCTCTGCGGCATCACTGAATTATTAAAATCCCACAAAAAAATCTGGTGTGTTCACACGGCAGTTTTTAGCAGGTACGGTTGCCTGTCAAGTGAGTCCTGTCACTTTCTTTCACTTGTATTTTGGGCTGATCTAAGATTCTGAGCTTGGCTTTTAAGGGCGTTGATGATTGCCAGCATTTCTTTTTGATTGCAGTGTAAGTGGTGCTGGTCAGGTAGCCACGTCCCTTTCAGGCTCTGATTGTCCGACGTCACTGGCGTTCGTCGTCGGATAGTGCGATGGTGGTGGTAAGTGTATTATGGAATGGGTTTCGCAATGATTCCTCCACCATTCTAGTTCTCGTTTCGACTGTTCGGGTAGTATGACTTTTTGCAAGTCTGACTTTTTAGTGTGATATTGATCGTGGTCAGTAGGGCACGATAATTTAAGCGTACTTACAAGAGTCATTCTTTTGAGCGTATATACGGGGTGTAGTCTACAGATCGGCCTGCGGTGCAGAATTGCGATCTTTATTTACTTGCCAGAATACTTTTCGGACACCTCCTGCTTTTTCTAAAAAGAGAGAGAGCATATCCTGTTCAAACAGGTTAGAGGGTGAAGGTGGAATTTGTTTGTTGTTGCTGAATGAGTTCTGCTCTGTGTCCACATACTAGCTGCATTGTATTATTGGCTGCAGTGCTGTAATCGCTTTTGACAAAATGTTATTCAATTTTTCAAAAATGTCTGAGTGGGTCAAGGTCTTATTTTCACTAATCCACGACCAAAAACTATCAAATTCATTTTGTAAGGCTTCACGCTGCCTTTAAAGAGCATATGTAAGGCTAGCGAAGGCTCCCGTGTCGGGTTACTGGTCCCGCATCGGGCGCGTCCCCAGGTGGTGGATAGGGGAACGCCTCCCAGATATGGGGGGAACTGGCTTCGGCCGACGCGAACCAAAATCAGAGCGCGGCAGGTTTTGTCAACTCGGCGGACCTGTCGGGCCGGAAGGGAAGGCCTTATGGCTCAAGACCTCTTGTATTCGCCGCTCTTCCTGCTCCTTCTCGAAGAAATGGACCAGAGCGGCTTGAGTACCTGAGGCGTAGACAGGGGTGCCTAGACCAGCGGGGCGTTCGTCCGGGTCGAAGGGCATTGGGTCGTCCGGGCATATTGCTCGGATCCGTGGGTTTTTACCGGGTTGTAGCCTGTCATCATGACAACCCGGGCAGCGCATTTGTGCCGTGCGCTGGGTCCCGTAATCCTGGGAGAACAGGGTCCTGGACGTTGAGCCTAAGGCCGACCACCCAGGCAACACATTGTCTTTGGCCTAGGATTCCGGGCACACGGGGGACCCGTGGAGTAGCCGATCCACGGGTTATTCGGCTGCGGGCGAGCGGCTTAACCCTCGCTCAACGGTGACGCGGGGGGTACGGGGTGCAGGGCAGGCGGCGGGCTCGGTGATGTTGCGCGTTCTGGTCGACGCGTGCTCACCTTGCCCCAACCGTCTCGTCATAGATCCCGTTCTAGTCTGCCCGAAAGGGAAGTGGCTTCCTCGCTATAGTCGGTGGGAAACCCTTGGGTGTCAGTGGCACCTCCCCAGATGGGGCTCCGTGGTGGGTGGGGTAACCACCGACTGAATTCACGATGACAATGGATATGGCTTGCTCAAACAATGATAGTTTAAATTTTGCGACCAATCCCCGAGCGCAAGGCGCTCAAGGAGTGAAAAGAGCAGAGGGTGACGGTGACGTCCTATTCGGGACGCCCGTTGTCCGCTTAGAAAGGTGTGTTACACCATTGGCTGGACCATCGGGTAGCCGATTCTTTAGGCCCGGGGATTTCTCCGAATCTGAGGACGCAGTCACCCTGACTCGATGTGACAAAGAGGGGATGTCACTTTGTGTTCCCCCCTACACCGGATATGACAATACCAGCAGCCTGGAGATCGTGGACCCTTACGAGTCTGCGTCTTCGGGCATGACGTCACGATCGCCGTCTGGGTCTCGCACCAGCGGCAGAATGACAAGAGCCGGCAAACGGTGAGCGGATGAGGCTTCCACAGACCTCTCCCCTACCAAAGTACCAGCAGACAAAATCACTGCTGCCCGCAGAGAATGGGGCCGCCTACCTGCCCATGGAGAGCATGCAGGTGTAGGCAGAGAACGCGAGCAGCTGCGCGACGAGAAGCGCAGTCTGACAATCGTGGAAGCCGAGGAGGAGGCTTCGCGTCTTGCAGTGCGACTTGAACACACAGGCAGCAGTAGCGAGTTCTCGGTAAGGGATGCCACCGCGGAAGAGCTGAGTGGCCAGATCCGTGCTGCTACGGACACTATTATGTTCTGCGTGGCGAAGTCCGGAAACCTGAAGGGTAGCATCCAGGGTGCCCTGAAGGAGGCTGCCACCTCGATAACGCAAGCGGTTGAGATCCTCAGCTCGAGGACCATCGATGGGGAGACGTAACTGCAACCTCCACCAACTTTGGAGAGGCGTTCGAGCAGCGCCTCATGCGCCAGTTTGGAAGCATGATGGATGCCAAATTGGCGTCCATCCAAGATCTGCTCTGCCGCCGGAGATAAGGCGGTTCCATCCGGACCTCTCCCCAGTTGGGTAAAGCGTCGTCCGAGGTGTCCGCTACTGTGGCCACGACCTCGACTGCCGGTGCAGACCCTATCGGGGAGAAAAAGAAAAGAAAACGAAGAAAGTGGAAGATGGCCCGTAACCAGGGCCAGGAGTCCGCGTCCGCTTCTGTTTCTCAAGCCGGGAATGCCCGCCCGCTACCTCATTCCGCAGTTGGCTCTGGAGCCGAATCGTGGACAGAGGTGGTCCGGCGTGGGAAAAGGACTAAATCCCGTTCCACCCCACAGCAGCCGTCTACGGCCCAGTCGAAGAAGCCGTCTGCTCCGAAGAAAGCTCCGAACCTCCGCTCGCCGAGGACCGCCGCCATCGTGGTGGCGATGCAACCGGGAGTGCTGGAGGCCAAGGAGCACTCTTACGAATCGGTGATGGGTCGTGCCAAGTAGGCAATAGATATCGGTGCGTTGGGGATCTCCGGGATCCACTTCAGGATCGCTAAGACTAGCGGTCCTAGGACTAGGACTAGGTCCTGGAAAGCACCGGCCAAGATAGTGAGATGAAGGCTGATATCCTGGCAGCCAAGATGCGGGAAGTCATCCCTGAGGCGAAAGCAAAGGTGACCAGGCCGACAAAGAGCGTGGATGTCCGGATTTCAGGACTCGACGACTCTGTGACCAAAATCGAAGTCGCGGAAGCTGTCGCCAAGGTGGGGGGCTGTGATCCCAAATCGATCCAGGTGGGGTCGATTGGGCGATCTTTTCGGGGCACAGGGGCTTGCATCGTAAAGGTGCCGATCGCTGTGGCCCAGAAGGTCATCAAAGGGCGAGTTTTGGTGGGATGGGTCTCCACCCAGACCAGGCTTTTAGACCAGAAGCCGCTTCAGTGCTTCCGGTGCCTGGAGGTGGGACACGCCCAAGAGAGCTGCCCTTCGACAGCCGACCGTAGTAGCCTATGTTACCGATGTGGTAAGCCGGGACATGCAGCCAGGGGATGCACTGCCCCTCCGCACTGCCCTCTGTGCACGGCAGCAAGAGCTGCAAACCGCCCAAGCGTGGCTATCGAACGGGAAGGACAGTGGCCAGGACTCCAGCCGCACCGTCCGCGGCCGAAAGGCCCACTTCAATGGAGGCAGAAGATACAGCGCGCTAAGATGGCCTTCAGCGTTCTGCAGGCGAATGTGAACCACTCTGCCGCCGCGCAGGATATCCTCTTGCAGCACGCGGCGGAGTGGTCCATAGACGCGGTCCTCGTCTCCAAACCCTATTTCATACCGGCTGACCGGGAGAACTGGGTCGGGGACGTGAGCGGCCTGTCAGCCATCATGGTGTCAGGGGCGCATTCCATAGATTTCGTTGCCAGGCAGAGCGGTTTCATCGCCGCCAATTGCAGGGAGTTTCTGCTGGTGGGGGTCTATTGCCCCCCCCCCCCCCCCCCCCCCCAGCCGAACCAGTAGAGAGTTCGAGGCCGACCTGGACCATTTCGGGTCGGTTCTCCGACAGTCCATCTTGCCGGTGATAGTTGGCGGTGACTTAAACCCACCCAAATCCCAAAGGGGAGAGTCTGCTGGACTGGGCGGTATTCAACGGACTGGTTATTGTCAATGTGGGGACCGAAGTACCGAACCCACTTGCGTGCGACCGCAGGGGGAGTCCGTCGTGAACATAACGTTCGCGACCTCCGCGCTTGCTGCTCGAATTAGTGGCTGGAGAGTGGTCACAGAGGCGGAAGAATTGTCGGATCACCGGTACATCCGGTTTGACATCTTCGCCTCCAGTCCCGTGATCCCTCCGAGCGGCACACCCCACGTGGAATACCCCCGATGGAGGCTCAGTTGCCTGGATAGAGACACAGCGCGGGAACCTGCGGTCGTTAAGGTCTGGCTGCATGTAGGTCCCGAGCCCGTCCAAGTGGATGCGGAAGCGGAATGGTTCAGGGAGGCCGTTACGGACGTGTGTGACGCGTCCATGCCTCGGTACGGACCTTCCCTTCCCCGGCGGAACGTCTATTGGTGGACGGATGAGGTTGCGGAGCTGCGCCGCGTGTGCATCGCGGCGCGTCGCGCCTCAGCCAGACATCGAAGACGCAGACGCCGTGATCCGGCGCTGGACGAGCCGCTTTATCAGGCCTACAGAGAGGCGAAGCGGGCGCTCAAGATCGCCATCCTGGAGGCGAAACTCAAGGCGAGGGAGGAGCTCCTTGCATCGCTCGATGCCGATCCGTGGGGACGGCCGTACCGCACGGTGCGGGGGAAACTCTGCCCATGGACACCCTCGGTCTCGGAAAGGCTAGAGCCCGAGTTCCTCCGAAAAGTCGTGTCCACCTTGTTCCCAGCTCAGGTAGAACACACCCCGCCTTCGATGTTGCCACACCCCGTAGCCTCCAGAGAGCCCCCTGAACCCGTGTCCGAGGGCGAGTTCGGCGTGGCAATAGAGCGGTTGAAGGCCAAGAACGTGGCCCCGGGTCCTGACGAAATTCCTGGTAAAATCTTGGTTCTTTTATCGGATATACTGGGTGACCGCCTTCGTAGGCTCCTAACTGCTTGCCTAGAACAGGGGCGCTTCCCGGCGCTATGGAAGAAAGGAAAGCTCGTGCTTCTGAAGAAAGACGGACGTCCGACCGACTCCCCTTCGGCATACGTCCGATCGTGTTGCTGAATGAGGTGGGCAAGCCCTTTGAAAGAGTTGTTGCAAACCGCCTCGTTCGGCAGCGGCAGCCACCGAAGCGGTGGAGAGCGGCGGTGTGCTGTTGGCCGTGTCTGTCGATATAGCCAACGCGTTCAACACGCCTCCGTGGACCACGATAAAGCAGGCGCTCCGATTCCACGGAGTGCCTGTTTACCTCCAGGACACCATCGCATCGTACCTGGAAGGACGAGAGGTTGGGTGATTCTGTGGACGGTCGTTTGCGGCACTTGGCCGAATGCGGTGTTCCACAGGGGTCGGTCTTAGGGCCACTCTTGTGGAACATCGGATTCGATTGGGCTCTCCGCGGCCAGTTCGTCGCAGGGGTTGGCATGACTTGTTACGCCGACGATACCCTGCTGACAGCTCGCGGTGACTCTTTTGCCGATGCTGCCCGTCGTGTGATTGCTGGGTTCACTGTGATGGTACACCGAATCCACCTTATTGGGCTGCGGGTCGCGCTGGAGAAGTCTGAGGCGCTGTGTTTTCACGGCCCTCGACGTGCGCCGCCTGCGGGGACTGGGTTGATGGTGGATGGGGATCTGGTCCCGTTTTTATCCACTATCCAGTACCTTGGGCTTGGGCTTGACGGAAGGTGGCGGTTCAAGGCCCATTTCCGTCAGCTCGCTACCAAGCTCAATGCGACCGCGGGTGCTTTGAGCCGGTTACTGCCACACCTGGGTTATACCAGTGGCGGGGAGACCAGGGAGGCTTAGCGAGCCATGGCCGCATTTTGCGAGCGGGTCATCGCCGAAAAAGAGAGCGTGGAGCGAGAGTGAGAGGCTGCGGCTGACGCACTCCTTATGCGCTGAAGGCGTACTGGGCGCAGGAGGAACCTCCACCACCTGCACATGCCTCTTCCTGTGCCTCGGGTCGTGTATGCGGGGGCGTCCGCTTCCCACTAAGAGGCGCGATGGTGTGTAATGCGTTCTACGCATCGTCAGGACATCAAGCCGGAGGATAAGCTCCTTCAGCACTGAAGGCAGGGGCACTTGCCCTCTTCAGATCGTCGATGAGACCGTGTATCGGTCTAGTCAGTGAGGGGCCGCGGATGTGTGGCCGCTGGTTTTTAGTGGGTACGCCCCATCGGGGAGAGTCCCACATAACCTGCTGCCTTCCCCCGAGAGCGGCAGGTATGCGTAAAGCATTTTCCAGCGAAACCAAAAAAAAAAAGGGTAGCGAAGGTTTTTTTCCATATTCGCAGTAGATTTGAATCTTTCGTATTTTTTGATCTCTTCATTTGCCTCCAAATTGGTGAAACTCGGCGAAAGCAAACATGTTTTTTGAACATCTGCGTAACGGATATTACACCAATCCGAATTATGGAAGCGTTGAATTTCCACTAGTTTTTCTAACAACGAGCTAGGTGTGATGGGAACTGAAGGTTCCTTGGTCTTTGTATTAATTGAAGAATCAAGCGTTGCTTTACTTGTAAAAGGAACTTGGGTCCTATCTGTTAAATCGGTAACATCGTACAATTCGCCACTAACATTTGGATCAATTAGGTCTCCCTGGTGTTCGTTACTCGGGGCAGAGGCTATTCTATACTTCAAATCATTCACGTCACTGATTAATTGTTTTAATAAGTTTTTACTTGCGCGGTCATTTTTCCGCTTTTTGTAATTCCTTTGCCGCTTATAGCGGCTCTCGGATGAGGAGCACAATCGCAACGTAGTTTTGCTTTTTTCTAGAAAAATGTAATAATTCGGTAATACTTACGTCGCAAGGAGATAATATTTACCAAATTTCGTACAAGGCGATTATGCACGCTTGTATGTCGTCTGGTATCAGCGAGATGGTAGGGTACTTGACTTGACAGTCAACCGTCTTGGTCGGAAACCAAAATGCCAATGACAGTAGGAACGAACGAATCGTACAAACTGCCTTTGGTGGCGCTAGTGTCGCTAAATGGCGGGGCGCGCGTAGAGGGAATGCAGGTCACGTGGACGAACCGAATGACATTTGCCTGATACTCGGACCGGAACCGGATGCTACTCTCATGTCTTAGGCTTTGAATAAAGTACATTACTGTTTAATAATAAATAAATAAAAGAGTATTTCTTCACAAAAAGTTTTACATAATTTGTACAGTTTGGTTATATGAATGGTGTTACAGATAAACTTTTGTGAAGATTGGTGCTTGCTATGGATTGAGACAATCTGTAATACAAGACACCAGGGAATATTTTTTATATTTTGAATCACATGAGTCAAGATGGCGAGTGATATTAATGGCAGTGAGTAAAATTACACACGGATTTAATTTTTTAAAAATAACCGAATTTTGTGACTACTAACTTTTATATTTTGCGTTATTTCTATCGATTTTTAATTCGTTTTCGAACGAAAATTACACGCAATATCCAAGCGGGTGATTCAAAAATAAAGCCCCAGGTCTCCACCTCCTAAATTCAAAAGATCCTTTATAATATAACTGTAGTACGTTTTTATGTATTGTATCTAAACTAGTTTAAGCACAGTAAAGTCTTTTAAGAGAATATAGAAACAACGATAAGTATTTTAAGTATAGGCAGATACCTACATAAACAAAAAAAAAATGCCATTCAATTAACATGTAATTTAGGCAAACTTGTCATAATACTAAGACATTGTACATTCGCTGGGGGTAAGCGTGTGTGTCAGTGAGTGTAGCGAGCTATGTACGCTTCCCACCGTTTTTTTTTCCGACTACATTAGAAAAAAGTTAATGTTTTATAAGGCAGTTTCAACAAGACGGAGCTGTAGACATTTACAAACTGTAGGCAACATTTTCGCTGGCTCAACCAGACAAATCAGCTAGGCCGTCCCGTCCATCAATCGGGGCGATAGATTTATTCTAGCAATTTCCCGATGCACCGGTCCCACCCACACCCACATAAGGCCCTAGGCCTCGCTGACCCAATTACCTAGATCCAGGCGTCCTTGCTAGTCCTGCGCTATTTGTTGACTATCACTATTTAAATGAACTTTACTGGAGGATGGAACGTGACATTGAAAGTTTTTGTGTCTCACGTAAATTCTAAGTCATTCAGATAATGTCTAAAATGAGTGGTTAAAATTTAGCACACTTACTTGTTGATTCAAATGGAATTATGAATTTATTATTTCTTACTTATTAGCATCTTCTTATGTAAAATCAGTTTTTGTCCATAATTCTTCGCGCTCCATTCGTAGCAGCGACAGTAACTATTTTTCTTAAATATGACTTATTATAATATATGAAAATTACTCGAACAATTTTATTCTGATTCAATACTCAATTATCTCGGCTGAGCAGTGTTCGGAAAATTGCGCAAGAGTGTCTTCTCATCTCAGTCTTGTCTACAGACACTGAGGTACCTATCAGTGTCTGTAGACTAGTAAACAAAAGTCGTCAACCAGTGTGTGCTACCACCGGTGATAACATACGGATCCGTAACACATACATAGAAGCTTATAAACACACGACGAGCGATGAAGAGGGCTATGCTCAGTATTTCGAATCAGGAATGAATGACAAACGTAGAATAACTATGGTAACCGTCCTAACCCAGAAATTCAGTAAGCTCAAGTGGCAATGGGCAGGGCACATAGCGCGAACGTCCACTGACAAGATGGACAGACGACCTTGTAAAGATCGCAGGATCAACCTGGATGCAGACCGCTTGTGATCAGTCGCTGTGCAAAGCCTTTTAGCCTATGTTTAGCAGTGGACGTCTTTTGGCTGATAATAATGACCCAATTATCGCTCAATAATCGCTAGCCAAACAGTCTGAGTAGGGTGACCACACAATTAATCGTTCCCCGGCCGATCCGGACACGAGCGGTGCAATGTCCTTGAACTGACACAAACTGGGTCACATTGCGACCTCTAGAATGCCGCTGCATAATTTCAATACAATTTACTGGAATCAATTTATGGGCGGTTGCCTCCATAAAATTTGAAAGTGCCTAGAAATAATGATAAGGCGAATATTAAGTTTTTGCATTGTTATTTTACTGCGTTGCTAATTAAAGCAGAAATAAATAAAGATGGCAAAATTTGCACCTCTATGCTTTTATTCAATTTTATTTAAAACGAGAACCTGATGAGTCAGTACACTTTGCGTTGCATTTTTAACCGACTTCAAAAAAGGAGGAGGTTATCAATTCGACTGTATGTTTTTTTTTGTATCTATGTTACCTCATATATCAGTCGTTTGTCGACCGAATCGAATTTTTTTCGCTTACTTAGAGGGTATACCTTCTAGTTGGTCCCATTTTGTTCAATTTGGGATCTGATGATGGGATCTTAGTGTAATCGAGGGAAACCCTCAAATTTTAACGGCACGTATAGTGTTTCTTTACTTGAATCTTAATGTTGACATGTTGTTACGTCTAATAGTCAACATCTTGTGGGGTTTAGCTGATGGTGGAAGTCCTTAATGCTTAGGAGTTCAGTTAAGTAATTATAATTAAGGAACTTATAATAGGTAGTTTGTAGCTTCTTAAAAAACAGAGTCATAAGGTGCCCCCCCCCCCCCATTCTCCTGTAATCTTTAAATAATGAAGAATGAAAAAAAAAGTAAAAACCGACTTTAAAACCAAAATGCACTAAAAAGTCTTAAATAAACTCTTGACTATTGAAAAGAAAGGAACCCATTTTAAGCAAACAATTTCTTTTTGGAGTCGGTGCCATCACTTTGACCATCAAGCATCAACTATCACAGCATCGACTCCAAAAAAAAATTGTTTGCTTAAAATGGGTTCCTTTCCTTTCAATAGTCAAGAGTTTATTTAAGACTTTTTAGTGCATTTTGGTTTTAAAGTCGGTTTTTACTTTTTTTTCATGTTTCATATTTTTGATTTGCTTTGTTGTCGGTGCATGCATTACGCTAATGTGTGGGTGGCTTGATCTTTATACGTAATAGGTTTAATAAGAAAAATGTTAACTGTATGTTTTTTTATTTTTGGCGTTTCGCTATATACTTATTATTCTGAGAATGTTTCTGTCCCTAAAACTATTTCTTTTTTATTTGTTTTATAGCTGTAGCTAATAAGTGTTATATACGTTTATATACGTCTTATTGTTGTATCTTTATCTTTCACAACCATCCGCTGTAATAAATTTAAATAAGCAATTTGTAAAATGACAATCCTTTATTAGCTGTAGGTAATATATATAAATATTGTTTATATACTTAGTCTTAAGAGCTGTAGATTGGTGTCAGATAATTAAATAAATAAACAGGTTGATGAGAACACAATTTTTTTAGAAGACAATATTGTTTTATTTACAAAACATAAATCCATGCTTATTTAAAACTGAAGAGTTGTTTTTTTTAACGTGCTAAGGAACTACTGGACCGATTTAAAAAGAAAGTTATAAAACATCACGCTGCGACGGAAGAGGAGAGAGCAAACACGAACATGCAGACACAGTCGCGAGCGTACGCTAGTTTTATAGTAAAATATGTGCACTGAAACTAATAAACCCCTACAACGAGAACTTGATATTTGTTTTGAGTCACTCCCGTGTAAGTTTCCTTTTAATTAGATAGCCAGACATTCGGCCACGAGTGCACCTGATGTTAAGGGGCTACCCGGATTTTTAGCGCGCTCACTAGCGCCACTTTAGTAGAAAAATCATAACTCGTTATATTAAAGTCCAATCAAAAATCTGGTTGATACGATTGTAGTACAGGTTCTATAGTTTATTTAGTACGTTTAAATTGTTTCTAAAGTAGTTTACTGTAGTTAGAGTTAGAAAAACTGCTAAATATGGCCACTTTTAGCATTTTTGCTAACTGTAACTGCAGATAACTCTATTTAATTGAACTTTAACATTGTGTCTAAACCACATAATCAGAGCTACAATCGTATCTACCAGATTTTTGATTGGTCTTTTATTTACCGAGTTATGATTTTTCTAGTAAAGTGGCGCTAGTGTGCGCGGTAAAAATCCAGGTAGCGCCTTAAGTAAGCAGCCCAAGATGAACCATGTCTGCACATTACAAGCCTACTCAATCTGCTCTTGAAGACGTCCAAATTGTAGTTGACAGATGTGTTGTTGCCACTCCCTAGTGTGTCTTTATACACACACCCACACTTATGTGTGGGTATTCACTAAATTGAATCAACACGTCATGGATTTATAGATTTATGGATTCATTCCTATCATTTTCTCTATAGTATTGAGTTTGTTTTTTGTGTAGGTACTCACTGAAAGTTCAATCACATTAAGTTACAACTTTTGATTCAAATCACTTTATTTCATTTTGAATTGAACACAACCCTATGATATCTTTTTGCGTCTCAGTGTCGGTCAATAAAATGACGAATCTTGATTGAATACTTCTATCCACACATTATGACAAATAAAGTAATCAATCGAAGTCACAAGAATTCGAGCGCATGAGGCAGTGAAAACGTTTTTCGAATCGGCGTTTTTCGCGACTACATCATTCGAGTCCATAAGCTTTCAAACCTATGTAGCAGTGGAAAAAAAATCGCAACAGGGTGTGTCGCAAAAGTGGCATTCGAAACTACGTAGGAGACCCGTTTAAATCGTGGGTAAAGATTACAATATAATTTTCTATAATCTAAATGTCATAAACAATCTGCGCCGCCGACCTTCTGTTTGCACACACACAGCAGCCCAAATAACGGGGTGACCACACTATTGATTGGCGCGGGTCCGGTGCATCGCCCTTGAACTGCACTCAAAGTAGGTCAGCGCGAGACGAGCTCCCACCTGTTTTGGTAGTTAAAATGAATTGCGCCTAGCGTGGATAGTTGAAGAGAAGTCTAGAAAAATACGTACATTGTACTTATTTTTGTTTTTTAGGTATCTCAGATAAATAAATACTATGTAGTGTGTTTATTTATTTAACATTTTCAAACCAGGAATCGAAAGGGCTTTAAAAATCAGTCAAGTGCGAGTCAGACTTGCACACTAAGGGTTCAGTACTATAGACGAGATAAACAGCAGTAGTATACAAACTTCATACCTTTTTGATAGCTGGATAATAAATGATTTTTTTGTATTTTTTTGTATTTGTTGTAATACATTTGTGAAAAAATCACCTGTCTAGCTATCGCGATTCTTGCGATACACCTTGGCGACAGACAGATGGACGGACAAACAGACAGGACAGTAACCTACCATAGTGATTGGTTACATAATTCATATAGCTCAATATTCGTAATATTTTAATTTTACTTCGGTTCACTTAGAAATGTAAGAGATGTCCTATCCCATCCCTAACATTTCTAAGTGAAGCAAAGTAGAATAAATTTCACATGATAATTCAAAAATGGACACCGTTTATTGTTATGAGTAACTTAACCCATATCGTGTCTACAAAACAATACCAACTGAAATAAATAAACATAGCAACCAGTGCGATCCCGATGGAGCACCCGGTGCAGCGGCCTTGAACTTCACGAACTGGGTCAGTAGGAACAACCTACATTCCTTCCTATAAACTGCATAGAACTACCACAGCCCACAGCTTAGCAACCAGCAGTCCCTCGTCGAAGGACGAATTTCTGCTGGGTAAATTAAGACCGTTTGCAACAAACTGCTTTGGAAAACCGTGACTGATAATGAGAACCGGCACTGTGTAAGAACTTTGAAGCTTTGAGTGATAGTTAAAACCGCCCAACTGAATACTCTCTGGGCAGCTAACTCACTTTCGTGTGGTCATTTTAGAGCGTATACGACGTACCTATAATTTAAAATAAATAATACGAGGTATTTTTTGCGACGTTGTCAATATCTTTAAATTGTAAAATAAATGCACTAGAATTTTATAGTAAATGTGGACCAGATAAAAATACACTCACGCAGCAAATTTCTAAGGAAACATCTTAATTTATATTCTCCAGTAAAAGGTATTAAAGGAAATAACAGAAATCTGAGCAAGCTAGCTAGTTCTCTTTTTCAAATTAAAATTGTTTTCATCTGGTCTTCACAGAATGTTTATCAAATTTCGTAACGCTTACCTAATATAATAGCTCATAAACACCTGCGCTTTTTAGGGTTCCGTGGTCAACCGGTGTATAGTTTCGTCAAGTCTGTCTGTCTGTCTGTCTGTCTGTCTGTCTGTCTGTCTGTCCGTCCGTATGTCACACCCAATTATTCTGAAACTATAAGCATCACACTATTGAAATTTGGTAGGGAGATGTATCCTGTTAAACCGCTTTACGATTCTCATACAAAAAATAAAAAATAATGATATTAAGGGGGGGCTCCCATACATGAAACTAAAACCGAAAAAAAAAAATTTTGGTCAAATCTATGCGTGTGGGGTGTCTATGGATAGGTCTTCAAAAATGAAATAGAGGTTTGTAAAACCGTTTTCTTTTAAAGTCTAACGTTTCTTAGCTAGACGCTTCCAAAGTGGAAAAATGGGCGTCCCCCCCATCTAACTTCCAAACTAAGCGAGTGTAAATTTTGAAAAAAATATATAATGTAGATTATAGCAAATACTTTCAACGAAAATTGGTTCGAACGGGATCGAACGAGAAGTTTTTGAGATATAGCACTTTTTCAACAACCGCAACATAACTTTGTTCTTCATACAAACACTATGAAAAACAAAGTTATATTTGCTGTCAACAAAATATTGTGGTATTTTACTAAGTGGAAGTAAGTGGATTGCCTAATTCAGTTAACGTTAGCACGGAACCCTCAGTGCGCGAGTCCGACTCGCACTTGGCCGGTTTTTTAAAACATACAAAAAAATCCAATAAATGTTATTACAATTCAAAGGTCTTTTTTTGATGACATGACGGATGAATAAAATTAATTTGATGATTAAGAGTCGATTTTACCAACGTCAAATAAGTAAGTTAACAAAAACAACCGATTTTTAATTGCATGTACAGAAGTTATTGCTGACAAATATGTGACGTTTCAAATTAGGCGTTATGTGTTATATTCGACAAATATTCCTTAACTGACGTTGATAAAATCAAAAATAAAATTAATTCCATACTTTTACACTAGTGTTTTTACCTAACATTACATATTATTATGTTTATTAAACTAGGTAAGCAACTAATACTCATTGTTATCATGCCCTTGCGTCATGAATAACTTAAAATGTAATTGGACCATGTCCAAAAATTTATGTTTTATTTGTGTTAGCTCCAGTTTTGTATCAAAGTAGGTCATTTTCGAAATAAATGTGAATTACTGATTTGGACCTCGTTTGAATTCTAACCTTTGCCACATACCATTTTCAGAGCACCCTTTTGCAATCATGTATGAAGTCTTAACTTTACATAGATAGATCAACAATAGATAATAGTAATTCTTGTATCAGAAATTTTCAGAAGCTTGAGAATTTTCAGATTTGTTTTTTTAATATTTATTTGAAAACGATATAAAATATTCCCTAAATATAATTTAACGTCACATTACCCAGGGATACCATGCACTATATTGGCAGTGCCTTGAAAACCAAAGTGGGGCGCGCGCCAGAGTGTTGTCGGCCTATACCTACATATTGTTTGTATCTTAAATGTCACTTCGTTGAAGGAGATGGATAGCGTCTTATGAGAAAAGTCATACATTGATATTAAGATTTTATTAGATCGCAATAAGGTACCTACCTAATTTGGGTTTCGTATGGCAAAAAACGGAATCCTTGTAGTTTCGTCAATTCTGTCTCACTGTCCGTCCGTATGTCGCAGCCACTTCATTCTGTAACTATAAGCATCACACTATTAAAATTTGGTAGAAGATGTATTTTAACCGCTTTACGATTCTTATACAAAAAACAAATACATGAAACTAAAACCGAAAAAATATTTTTAGTCAAACCTATGCGTGTCTATGGATAGACAGGTCTTTTAAAATGACAAAGAGGCTCCTAAAACCAATGTCTTTAACGTTTGATAGATAGACGCTTCCGATGTGGTAAAATGGGCGTCACCGTCCCCCCTCTAACTTCTAAACTAATCAAATAAAAATTTTAAACAAAATCCAGATACATAGAAATCGTGACCCTGAGAAAACAAAAACTATTTTTCTTCTACAAATAATATTTGATCGATGAACTTTTTTCGTATACACATTGCACGATAATTGCCCCCCTGGTACAGTACTACATACAACTACATTTAACGATGAAGAAATTG
>CAWUPE010000614.1:0-36877 GCA_963924145.1 Pyrausta purpuralis
ACATGTGACGTCGTGTTTTATGTACGTCTGCAAACTTTCTTGTGAAACTGAAATTTTAAGGTAAGTTTCGTTTGTTATTATATTTAATCGGGTCAAAAATATATTAGGGAGTAGAAAGATCATAGAAACAATTGCTTTTTCACAAATTTTAATTAAAAAAACGTCATTACTTTGGCTCATAAATTCGGGTAACATTGGCTCTTCAGCCAAAGTTACCCGATCATATAAATCATTGAATTTATCGCGTTTCGGACACCACAATGCCATTAAAATATCGTCGAAAGCCCTGCAGTCGCTGATATGTCGATTATTTTTTAAATTAAAAATAATAAATAATTATTTTTTTGCACTAATACAGATTTCACACAGACGCAGATCTCCAAGAATGCTTGAATGTTGTGAGGTCTAAGGCCATGCCTCAGCGAGACACTGCCAAAAAATACAACATTCCATTGAGCACCATCAAAAACAAATTAAAAGATAAGTATAAAAAAACAGGTCGACCTACAGTATTCACACAGCTACAAGAGAGCTCCTTCGTTGCTCATATATCAGCACTATCTGAATTCGGATTTCCACTGACCGTTTTCAACTTCTAAGAGATAATTTAGTAATCATTGATACTTGTTACATTATTACGAGAATAATATTTATACTTTTTATAGAAATATTATTTGAAGTAGTATTTTGTTAGTAAGGAAAACGTTACTATTTAAAAAAAAGCCTACCTCAGACGATTCTCACTAATAACACTGTTAGAAGATGTAAGTTTTTGTTAAATTTTATATTTTTGTAAGTTTTCTTTGAGAAATAAAGAAGTTGTTATTTCAAAATGTTTATTACAGTTATACCTTTCATTTTAACGTTTTAATTTAGCTCTGTGCCGAGTTAAATAAAGGTTTTTTACCAAAAATAATCTACGAGACAAAGTCACCCTCCTCATAGATCAACTTTGGCTCAATAAAAATAATTAAAAAAATAATATACCTGTTAATATTTTTTCATTACATAATTCATTTATAATATAATTCGACGACCCGTCTGGTGTAGTGGTCGAGAAATCGCCTAGTACGCAGCGGGTGCGGGTTCGATCCCCGCACAATACAAACATTTGTGTGCATGAACATGTCTGTTTGTGTTGGTCTGGGTGTTTTCTATGTATATCATGTATGTATTTACAAAAAAAAAGTATTTAAGTATCCGTTGTCTGGCACCCATAACACAAGCTTTGAGTAGCTTACTTTGGGGCTAGATGGCGATGTGTGGGACTATTAACCTAATAAAATCACTATAACACTTTTGAGTCACCAAGAGTCTTTATGCCAAAAAGATTTTTAAAAAATCTACGAAAAAAGTAGCCAAAGTAACCCGACTTTACCAGTAATAATATATGTATATCTACCAGCAACGAATTTTCTTAAAGCCCTCTCTCTGACTTATGAACTTTTATTTTTGTAGGTAGCCTTACGTTTTCTCTTTTCCGGTACTAATTCTTGAGCTTCAGCTACAGTTTTTCTAAGAGCCCACTCCCTGTCTCTATGCGTTTTTCTTTAATTTACAACCTTACGCACTCGTAATAAGTACGAAACGCACGTAGGTACGTTTTTTTGCATTAAATAATTTAATGTACACGTGTTTTCATGACGGGAATACCCATTTTTTTGCTCGATTTGGCAAGGGCACTTCCATGCGCCTATATTTATATGGGACTAGCTTAAACCCGCGGCTTTGCACGCAATAATAATAACTGCCGTAAAACATCGTTACGAATAAAGCCAATATTAAAAAAAATAACTGAAGACTTGGCTGTATGGGCTTAATTTTCTTTGCGGTCTTTTCTAGATTTTTTAGTTTTTCCTTGATTCATACACCAAACACTACTTATTAGGCATGGGCGTTTTCGTTTTTCTAGGCAAACCGTTATGTAACCGATATGTAGATTTCATATCGATATCAATAACCGTTTTCAGATATCGATATCAGATGAAATGGTTTGTTTCTTATTGAGTTACATTTAGGGTATAAGTTATTATAACGAAACTCTCAAAACGCAAACTACGCATGAAACATTTTGGACAAACCTTTTGGAGAAAACTCAACCTTACTGCAATGGATTTAAATTCATTTTTGCAAATACTCTTCTCGTTAAATCCTAATCCCGCCAAATTAAAACGTCTTAATAGGGCCGCATCTACCTTTTTATAAAATGAACCTTATTGAGATGTAATAAGGAAGGCGAAAATCACTGACAGCGATGCCCGATATCATATTCGCTTCATCTCTTTTACTCTAATTTAAGCACGCGCGTGTAAAAGGGACGACGCGAATATTGAGAAGAGCGAAGTTTTGGGTATGATCGTTTTGCGTAGTTTGCGTTTTGTCGTATCGTTCTGGTTTCCAATAACTCGTATTCGAGTATTAGATGAAGTTTTGCATCGGTTTGTTAGTTTTTATAATAACTGTTACGTAGTTAAGGTTATCGATATGATATCGATATAGAACCCATATCCGTTTTCAGTTACGTTTTGATATAACTAACTCATGCCTACTACTTATATTTCAAATTTGAAGCTTCTAGGTCTGCTAGAAGTGCCTTAGAATTTTGATGATCGGTGAGTCAGTGAGTGACAAAATTAAGAAATTTGACCCGTTATAATTCTTAAAATACTGGTTCAAATTGAATGAAATTTGAAATATACCGTGTCTTTACAATGTCTGCATGGGTACTGAAAATTTCACTCTTCTAGTTTTATCCACAACGAAGTTACAGGGGGTCGAAAATGGTCTGAATTGCTTCAAGAAAAGGATGGTAAGGCCGTGACGCTATTTTGCTCGACTTGGTGGGGGCACTGCCGTGCGCCCAGATTCTGTATGTTATAAAAAAATATGGAAGGGACTGTTTCAAAACAGCCCCTTAACGGTTTAAAACTTACCCCTTTCTCAGTCAGCAACTTGGCAGAATGGTCCAGGAACTGCGCGGCCTGGTGCCATACATCAGGGTGGTGTGCCAGGCACAGCAGACACTGTTCTATGGCGAACATCACTCGTCGAGCCACTAACGCGGTGTCTTCAGATCTCAGCGGGTTGGAACGCTCCCATGATATGTATTTCTTCCATAACTCCACCTAGTTGAAGCAAATTGAATATTTTAAAGTTTTTTTAAAGTACATAGAGTAAGGCAACTAAAAAGATGCTCCTTCCCCAGCTTGCGCGCGCATTCACGCCAAAAGTGAGACATAAATAAATATCCTTTGGACATTCCCACAAATCGCCATCTAGTCCCAAAGTAAGCTACTCAAAGCTTGTGTATGGGTGCCAGACAACGGAAATAATACTTAAATACTTTTTGTTTGTAAATACATATATGATATACATAGACAACATCCAGACCAATACAAACAGACAATGTTCATGCACACAAATGTTTTAGCGGGGATCGAACCCGCAACCCGCTGCGTAGTAGGCGATTTCTCGACCACTACACCAGACGGGTCGTCAAGTATCGTGACATGTACCTTCTGTCTCTCTCTTGCGTCGTAAAATGGCGTCGCGTTTTGTTCTCTAAGAAATAAATGATTATCAAAAGTAACCCGTCTTTAACTGAGCACCGTTTAATAGTTACATTGCAAAGATTCTAAAAGACTCCGTTTATTTAAGAACATAAATGTAATGGCTTGTCTTATTACTAAGTAGACAAGGCAACATTTTAATTCAGATTGTTTGAAAAATGTGTCCCATATCAATGGTTTAATTGATCCTTTTCGTTATTCCAATCAACCTATTTTCAGGTTTTGCGCATTTAACGTTAAACGTTGTATAGTTGAATAAGTACTTCAATTGAGTCATTCATTCAGGAACTATTGAAATCTAGTCCATAGACAATTATTTAAGCGACGACCACTTTTCTTAGCTACTGACAGGTGTTAAGGTAAACTTGTCTAATGATTGTCATCTGTCTTTTTTTACTTATTTAATGTCCGTGGCATATATATGGCAGAGAAATCGCGTCGCATTTTCATATAAAGAAAAAAAAGAAAAGTAATTTATTTAACACTACAAAAATAAACATAAAAATTAAAACGTTTTTATGAGAAGTAAAACCAAATTAGTTTCCTCTCAGCTTTATTGCCATGGCAAGCCGTGGCACTAGCGATGGGCGTTATTAACAGTAACTAGATTTTTAACCAGTTACGAGCTCAAACAGTGATCACTCGTTATCTTCCACAACAGTAACTAGTTACATTCATAACGCCATTAAAACGATCGAAATAGGCATCGGTCTTCAATAACTGCTTCTTATCTCACAATGCTCTGAAGTGAAATTGAATTCACTCTTAAGTAAAAGATTCACATAGCGTAGATGTTTGATTGGCTTCACTCATCACGAAAAATCACTGGTTTTACGTTATTCGTTATGACAAGTTGTAAACGACGTTATACATTGACCATCCTACACAACGTTTTCTTAGCATGAAGGAGTAAAACGAGAAATGTATAAAAGCTCCTTAAAAAGGGTTGTAACATAACGTGTGATAGCTTTGTTGCGTGAATGAATGAAACAACTATAGAACACGAACGGAAGTGTAAACGAAACAGGTATAGTAACACGTTTTATTCGGGAAGTTTGTGAAAATAACTAGTTACAAAAATCACTAGTTATGAAACCGGTTATTGGCAATCACTTAACGGTTACGTTGCGTTATCTCAAAATCCGATAACGACCCATCGCTACGTTGCACTGGTTTTTTAGTGGAGACCATTGAGGTTAAGATGTCACCACCAAACTCTAAATTGTTGATGAATTATTAAGATGGTTCCTTACCTGTTTCATTTCTTCTCTGTCCACAGTGGGCGGTGTGGCCGGCATGTTTCTGTTCAGGCCTCTAGTCACCGTTTCCAGCTCTTTGGCAACGCGACGCGCGTTCATATAGTCCCGAGATCGCTCCATTGCCATTCTTTCCGCTGTTTGTGAAGTGATTTATTTGTAAGTAATTGTTTATTATACGAAACTACGTACAATATAAAATGAGATAATTTAATACGTAATATTACAGGTCATATGAAGAAAACAGCTTGCATAACCGAGTTAAAGTGAGCGTAATTTCAAACAAAAGACGATGCGTATTGCAAGCAATTTTGACTCCAAAAGTAGGCTTAGGTCAGGCGAAAGTGGCCTCGACAGTATCTTATCATCATAATAATCAGCCAAAGGACGTCCACTTCTGAACATAAGCCTCCCCTACGGTTTTCAACAGCGACCCGTTGCAAGCGGTCTGAATCCAGTGTGATTCTGCGATCTTTACAAGGTCGTCTGTCCATCTTGTTGGTGGACGTCCTACGCTGCGTCTTTGATCGAAGGGTCGCTAATCTAGAACTTTTCGGCCCCAACGGCCATTAGTTCTTCGCGCTATCTGCCCTGCTTACTGCCACATCTAATAACACGAAAACTGTTCATTGGTCTAGTAGTTAAAAAGATCGCAGGATCAAACTGGATGCAGACCGCTAGTGATCGGTCGCTATGGAAAGCCGTGGGGGAGGCCTTTGTTCAGCGTCCACTGCTGAACAAAGGCCTCCCCGGTCTTTTGGCTGATAATGATGATGATGATGATGGTCTAGTACCTACTTTATTACACCCTGTATATTTTATATTTCTAGGGGTTCGCTCAGAGTTGAGTAAAGCAATCGTATTCATTTGACAGTTCATAACATACGGTATGATCTGTCAAACTGTTTGTTCTTTAACATTTGTCAGATCATACCGTACGTTTTGAACTGTCAAATGAATACGATTGCTTTACACAATTCCACCTCAGTTCTGTATCAACCTACTCTTAAGCAATGCTCTCGAATATACTCCATCTTTCACATTATACATAAGTAATAGTGTAAAAAATGCATGGGTCAATAAATTTTAACTAATGTAGCCGAATAGCTTTATTTCTGTAGTGATTGTATTACATTAGAATAACTTACCAATAATAGTGTTGATACTTTGCTCAAAAGCAATGTAATCCTTCCATAGAGTTTCTATGCCAATGATTGGAGTAATTACAGCTCTTTGGTACACCTGAAAAAAAAATGTTCATCACATCATATTATTTTCAGAATTCCATACCCCAAAATATGGCTCCATTTACGTCCAAATCAATCATTTTCTATTCAGGTCACATCATACAATTTACTGAAACAAATTCGTCGATAAGTTTCATTTCTTTTATAGGCAGAGGCCCTATTGGCGGCTTGACAACATATAACAGCTTTGGATGTTTTAAAAATGGCGCAGACACAGTTGTACACGTAAGCTGTCGTGTCTGTGTGTGTAACGGACCTGAGGCCTTACTCTGGACACAAAACCCGATTCAATGAATATTCACATCCCTGTCAGTCATACCAGGCCGTGTACGCGTGTGACAGGGATGGCTATATTCATTGGATTGGGTTGGGTCCAGAGTAAGGGGGCTGTTCGTTCGGACGGACGTTCCTCCTGCTTTCCCTCACCTACCCGCGTTCGTCCGTTTCGTGTCAATACAGTTCACTTTTGCACACTTTTTTCACGGCACAATGCCAGTGACAGGGCCATTCTTAAGATAACCATGTAATAAGTCTCGGAACAGGCGCGGATCCAGCTCTCCCAAAAAGGTTGTGGACACGCTATGATTTCAATTAAAAAAAAAAACATGATGGCACAAAAGTTTCATTTAGATTTTGTAAAACGAAAAACATGATAAAATTTGAAGCGCGAGCGAAGCGAGTGCGCTAAAATTTCTCGACACGGTTCACGACGCTTATGAAAACAAGAAATTGATAAAATAATTGAGAGGATTTTTTGTATAAGACGCTTCCTATTGTAGTAAAATGACAAACAGTTTCTTTCTACCATGCACTTTATAAACTGTGATTAGGGTAGGCATGCCCAAGGTCCCCACAACGGTGTATCCGCGCATGTCTCGGAATGAAATTACCTTTCTAACAGCTTATAAAGAAATGAAATTACCTTTCTAACAGCAGAAATCTTCTGGTTCTCGGCGTACGACCCGACAGCGTCCACGCTCTTCAGGAAGGTGACGTAGTCGTTCCAAATCGGGTACGCGTGGATGTCTAATCCTATCTTGTCAAGAGCGAAGTCGTAGGCTTGCGCCATCTTCTCTCTGAAAGGGTAATACCATTTGATTTGATGGGGATATCTGAGGTAAGAATCATCACTCGGTGAAGTATATTGGACACCAATCAGATACGTTCCTCTGATCCCAAAGTAAGTAGCCAATGCACTTGTGGACTGTAATACTGGATTTCGAAGTTCAAAATTGCGATTAACTGTAGCCCTAAAGTACAGAAACGCGATTCAGGTTAATGCGAAAGTGTGCCACATCGATACACATCATTTCGAATGTTTCCCACCGCGATGCACGTTAGTGCGAAAGTGCGCTAGGCCGATACACATGATTTCGAATGCTTACCACCGCGATGCTTAGTGCGAAAGTCCAGTAAATGCGAAGGCTTGCCACATAGACAGACAGTTTCTCTAGACACAAATATTCTCTGTTAACTCGAAACCTACCAATAAATATAAAATAGGTAATATAATGGCGCCTGATGCATTACAAGCATATTTTTAGGGTTCCATAGCTGAATGGCAAAAAAACGGAACCCTTATAGTTTCGTCAAGTCTGTCTGTCTATCTGTCTGTACGTCCGTATGTCACAGCCATTTTATTCTGTAACTATAAGCATTACACTGCTGAAATTTGGCAGGAAGATGTATCCTGTTAACCGCTTACTGATTATTACACAAAAAATAAAAAAAAATGACATGGGGGGGGACTCCCATACATAAAACTAAAAAGCGTGTATCTCTCAAACGTTAGATTTTAAAAGAAAATAGTTTTAGGAACCTTAATATCATTTTAAAAGACCTATCTATAAATACCCTACACGCATAGGTTTGAGTAAAAAAAATTTTTTCGGTTTTAGTGTCATGTATGGGAGCCCCCTTAAATATCATTATTTTTTATTTTTTGTATAAGAATCTTAAAAATCTTAGTCAGCAAACTAGTGACCTTGCCAAAGAAACCAAACACACAGAAATGTGAAGAACATAGAACGCTCAGTCTCATCTCACATGTGTCTAAAATACTGCTCAAAATATTACAACATAGATAGAACTCACCATAGAAAACGCATTAGGAAACGACCAATACGGATTTCGGGAGAAAAAGGGGACAAGAGAAGCAATTTTAGCTTTGAGATTGATCATAGATAGGCGCATGGATGTGGGTTTGGATACATTCATTGTCTTTGTCGACTTGGAAAAAGCGTCTGATAGAATAGACTGGGCAAAGATGATGAAAATACTGAAAGAAACAGGACTAGACTACAGAGATAGGAGGATCATATACCAATTGTATAAAGAGCAGGAGACAATAATAGAGATAGGAGAGGAAAAGATAAAAGCAAGTATCAGACAAGGTGTCAGGCAAGGATGTCCGCTCTCACCACTTATTTTCAACATATTCATAGAAAGTGCTAAAAAGAAAATAGCAGAGTCTGAAAAAGGTGGAATTAAGATGAACGGAAATAGAATACAGTTTATAAGATTTGCAGAGGATATAGCAGCCGTAGCAGAAAGTAGCGAAAACTTACAAGACTTAATAGAAGAAATGAACACAGTTTTTAAAGAATTCGGCCTTAACATTAACCACAGTAAAACTAAAACTATGATTGTATCGAAGACTCATTCAGCTAGCATAAAAATAAAACTCAACAATTCATATTTAGAACAAGTTAAATCTTTTAAGTATCTTGGCAGTTTAATTACACAGGACTCAAGATGTACTCCAGACGTAATCTCTAGAATCGCTATGGCTAAAAATACGTTCAACAGCAAAAAGTATTTACTTAGAGCAAATATCTCTAAGAAAATTAGGAAGCGACTTATAAAAACGTACGTCTGGAGTATAGCATTGTATGGAAGTGAGACGTGGACTCTGACACAGAGAGAAAGAGAGAGGCTAGAAGCGTTTGAGATGTGGTGTTGGAGGAGAATGGAAAGAATAAGTTGGACAGAAAAAAAAAACAAACGAAGAAGTGCTCAAAATTGTAGACGAAGAAAGGAATATTTTGAAAACAATTTAAAATCGACGAGGCAATATGATAGGACACTTGATACGACATGACAGATTTTTAAAGAATATCATAGAAGGAAAAATAGAAGGGAAGAGGACGACCTAGGATTAGCTATTTCGACCAAGTGAAGGAGAAAATTAATGTCATAACATATCAGGAAGTAAAGAGGAAAGCAGTGAAGCAAGAGCGTGGCTCTTAAATTGAAAAAAAAAAATCTTAAAGCATAAAGCTTTTTTGAATCCGTCGGAAATACCAGAAGCGTTTGAAATTGTTCGTGACCGAATCATTCCTCAAGCAGCAAGTAAAGTAACAGACTGGTTTTTCAAATTTTACATTGGTGGAGCATACACAAGAGTGCCAATGAAGTCAATAAAATGTACGCAAAAAATTCAGTTGAAAAGGTAGATTTCCGCCTCCTAGATTTTCGCCGCGAGTATGGTCAGTTTTCGATTGCGTTAATGCAAAAATTCCGCCAACAAAGCTATAATAATAATAATAAATAATAATAATTTATTTATTTCTCTACACAAGTTAGGTTACATTAAATAGGTACATTGGATGAACTTAAAAGTATTTATACCTAATTTTGCGAGAGACTGGTGCCTGAAGTAGGTTTCATAGAAACCTGTGACACAGGTCACCAGGCCCCCCACGGACATAGATAAGATTCATCATGAGATCATCATCAAGATTCAGTATGAGCAATGTAAAAAGAGAATATAGTAACTAAAAGTTATACATACTAAAGAATTATTACTATTGAAAGATATGAGAGATATATTGCAGAACATGTGAGCGCGCGTGTGAGTAAGTGTGTGTGTGTGTGTGTGTGTGTGTGTGTGTGTTTGTGTTTTTGTTTGTAAGTTTGTGCGATTGTTGTGTTATTGTGTGCGTATGTGTGAGTATGAGGATATATGTACGTGTGTGTAGGAATGAGCGAGTGGGTAAGAATTAGTGAGCGACGAATGTAAGAATTGAAAGGACAATCAATTGAGAGTAGGACATTAGGTTGATAAGGCGCCATGCTATTAGGACAGTGTAGTTAAAGTTAATTATGTCACGACAGTAAGCAATTCTTCAGTGGTTTTGTAATCTAAGGTTTAAAGGTAGTTTGATACTTTAATTTTACATTCTCGTTTTGGGACTGAGTAAAAATTTAGAACGTCATTCAGTTTATTATACAAGTAGCCACCCAGGAAACAGAAAAAAATTCGAGATGTAGCTGTTCTGAAAGTTGGCTTGGGCAAACGTTTCCCTTTCTTCGCCTATCGCTGACTAAAGCAGGGTCATAATATAGCAGAGAGTGCTTTTTGAGTATCGTTTGAAGAATAAACAACTGCCTTACAGTAAGTACACCCCAGCTTTTGTATAGCTCATACGTGGAGTGTCGGCGCGGGAGACCTGCAGCAACTTTTAAAATAAGTCGCTGAGTTATTTCGATTTGGAGCAAATGAGTTTTATCGGTTCCACCCCAAGAAGAGATACAATAATCTAAAATAGACTGGCATAGGGCTGTATAGACCATTTTAATTATCTGTCGATCAGCTATATGACTCAGGGACTTAAAGATATAGATCAGCTTTCGAGACCTAGCGACGAGTGTGTTGATGTGCGGCTTGAAGGTGAGCGTTTGATCTATGCTTACTCCGAGGTATTTGAGCTATTTGAGCTGATTCAAAAACGTCATTCCAAGACGCACCACTGAAAAAGAGAGCAGTATCGTCGGCAAAGGCAAATATGTTCCCATTTTGTAGACTTAGTTGGCACAGATCGTTAATGTAAACCAGAAATAGGGTAGGCTCAAGTATACTGCCCTGTGGCACGCCGTGTGTGAGGACTATGTCGTCACTGGTCCAGTTATCTATTCTGACTCGCTGTGTTCGATGTCGTAAGTAATCACCGAAGAGTTTAAGTAGATTACCACGAACTCCAGCCAGCTCAAGCTTAGTCAGAAGAAGCGGGATCGAGACGGTATCAAACGCTTTGGCTAGATCGATAAATATAGTCAAACATTTCTTCCTGTCATCCAGTGAGGTAATTATCAAGTTGACCAATTCGTGGACGGCGTCGTTTGTAGACCTAGCACGCCTGAAGCCATATTGGTGAGGAGAAAGCAGGTTTTTTCCCTCCAAGAACCTAATTAGTCTATCGTTCATTACGCGCTCGATGATTTTAGAGAACGTTGGTAGCAGAGATAGGCCTATAATTATCAACGCAACTCTTTGAGCCAGATTTGTAAATTGGTTTAATTAGAGCCAGTTTGAATACTGATGGGAAGACGCCTTTTGAAATAGAAAGGTTGATGATATGACTGAGAGGTTCAACTAACAGTGTCGCATATCTTTTAACAATTTTTGAAGAGATCAGGTCAACCCCTGTCGCGCAGTTATCCTTCAATTGTCTGATAAGATTACCGATCTCTATTATGTCGGTAGGAAACATCACCAAAGAGAAGGGGGGAGAGTATGATAGCTGAGAAACAATGTTGCTGTTATTTGGTTCGTTAAGTTTTATATTTTCTGCTAGTTTTTTGCCTACGTTGGTGAAAAAAGCATTGACTTCATTCACACTACCCTGGGGGTCTGTTGAAAGAATGAGCGAGGACGAATGATCAGCTGAAGTGCTGGCACCAGTGATTTTTTAAATGGTTTTCCAGAGCTCGCTTTTGTTTCTCGCTACATCATCATCATCTGAACGTTTGGCTTTTGGTTTTGGCTTTTTTTTTAGTGATGTGGAGCAGTAATTTCTATATCTTTTGTAGGTAGTTTTAAGAGTCTCGTTAGTGGGGTCTATTTTTTTTTAACTTTTTATACAGGTTGTCTCTATTTCTCATGCATCGTAATAAGGCCTTGTCGTAGCTAACGGTAAGTTAATGGTAACTTTAATAACAGTTACCTATTTTAAGGGAATTTAAAAGTAAACGTGTTTTTACATACTTGTAAGTTGGCAGCATGCATTTGGTCTCCTTTACGTAGTTTAGATATAGCCTCCACAGTTCAATGTTGAGGATCTTCATCAGGCAACGCTGGAACAGCTGTTTGGGGAAATTTTAATAGAAATGCGTTAAAATTATGTGTAAGTGAATTGTTTCTTCTGTGTGGGGCGAAAAAATAATGGTTTGGGAAATTACACGTATAGCACAAGCTTATTTTTTTTAAAAAATGCACATGGCTTAATGCCTGTTTCACAATGTCAGAATTTCTCAATTGCTTCATCTGTCGAAAGATAATTCTTTATTGCAATTGATTTACAAAATCGTTTTAAGTACAATTAAGGCGGTCTTGTTGCTATAAGCGGTCTCTTCCAGACAACATTTGCGTAAAGATATTATGGGTTTTATAGGAAGGGGTATCTTATACATAGAAACGGTACACTTACGTACGTACTTTATACAAAATGATTTAATATTCTTTTGTTTGGTACTATTACTAAATAAGTCGATAGTGAAACAAGTCAAAATATTATTATTATAGATACTTATTCAACAAAAAAGGAACAGCATCAAACAATTTTGCTGCCGGATAGTATAGCTTACCATTAGTTTAAAAACAAAATTATTAAAATATATCCCTCTGTTTCTATTGTACTGGCAAAAATAATTTGTATTTTTGTTATTAATATAAATTGTAACAAGCAACTGTGTCGGACAAGGAATCGAACCCTGCACGCACAAGCAGCCTACGAGTTAAAAAAGCACTTGCAAAATTCAACAGGCTTGCTAATGTGTACGAAGCCGAGTGGTATAGGCATGCGCCCGGACAGCATAAGACACAGGGTTTGATTCCTTGTCTGACACAACTGCTTTTTCAAGTGCAAGTTATATTACTTGCCTCATCTTTAATTAATTAATAATATCAATCAACTCACCTGCCTTTCATGTGTTATCCAGGTGCTACTTTCTTGAACGCCAATATTTATAAACGAATTGCAGATACTGTAGTGTTACTTATAGTTTGTGTGCAAATAAGGGAGTAGATCACAAAAGCGAAGAAAAATTGAATGATTGAATGAGGGAGGGAATAAACTTTTCTGAATTTCTATAGCTAACACTTAATGGATTCTGTGTGTCCGATAAACAAACATTTGTAGGTTTAGGTTCCAGGACGTGAAACCGTGCCTTGTACTGTACCGTTACCATGAGTTGACGAAGGTTTTACTCGCTAGCGACGACGTAAAAAAAGTCTATGGAAAATTGGACAGCGCCTCTAGTTGTCACTGACAGAACTAAAATTTTCATACAAAAAGTGACGTGGTCGCTAGCTAGTAAAACCGTCGTCGATAGCGAGTTAACTCATGGTATGGTAACGGTACTGGGGGTATGACTACATTATTTGGTCGGTATTGACACATACATTTAAGGTACTATAGTCGCAGCGTTAGTAACTGAGTCGTGAGGCAGTAATGTCGATTGAGATAGGAATATGTAGTGCGACGCTTTGCCGGCAAGTGCGAGCGAGATAGATATGATACTGACACGACTTAGTTGATAACTCGCAGACTATAATACATGTTTTGTTGATGCGACGTAGGTAGGGGATGGAAATAGGTGTAACACTAAGTTTCAAGTCACTATTCTATAATAAATATTTAATATAATTGATGTACGGACAATAACACGTCAAGGTACTGTTGTACTGGTGTGGTACTGCGGTATCTTATGCAGTTGTAATAAGGGCTAGTTTGCAACAAAAGTGGGTAACCTGATGTGCTGTGGACTGTACAGTCGCCAGCACTCAATAGGCTTGTGTAGTACATGAACGATGTACTATTAGGAACTCGTTCATGCATGTGAACGAGTACTAACTATTCACTTCTGGTCATTCAAATCGGTCTTTAGTATATTTCAATAAGCAAATCTTGTATGTCTATAGTTCAGTTTAGCTCGGAAGAGCCGACTAAGAACGAATAATTCCAAGTGTCAGACTGATTTGGACGATTACAAACGCGCGTGCGTGAACGTGTTGAAAGATGTACTAGATTGCGCGAGAACGAGACAGACGCGTGTGCGTGAGTGTGACGGAAAATGAACTAGTAAAGCGTAAACGAGACGGACGCGTGTGCCAGAGCGTGATAGAAGATGTACTTAATTGAACGACATTGACGCCCGACCATATTCGCTGTGTACGACGGACGACTTATGTCAGAGTAATCGGTGAACCATTGAACTAATAGTACTAAAAGACCGAACTAGTTCCTTTGAGCAATTGTACTAGTTCGGAGCGCTCCATTCAGTGTCCGATTAAGAACAAGACTAGCTCTCAAATTACACATTTTTAATGGTTTTATGTCATATTTTATAGTCACAAAGATGAAATAAGAATCCAAAAATTTGCACACGGGCGGGACTCGAACCAGCAGCTTCTTGATGCATAAACAGACGGGTAGATGGCGCTAAACGTCACGCGTTATGACGTGTCCATAAGAGACCACAAATTTCGCAAGGTCGGACCGACAGCACGGTAGCTCAATTGGTAGAGCGTTTGGTCCGGTTAGCCAAGAAGTTGCTGGTTCGAGTCCCGCCCGTGCGCAATTTTTTTGTTTCTTATTTCATCTTTGTGATTACACATTTTTGTTGAAAACTAACACTTATTACAACTGATAAGATACCGGGAGTACCCTGAAGTGCTGTTGTCCGTACTAATATTCACATAAAGGTTTTGGTCCATTACACCGTAACATACAATGACCGTATCAGACACGAAAAGCAACCCGAAACGCGCTACTATGCCCACTGAACGGATGGACAAAGTTTTGTGCCCATATGATGCCACTTTGCAATCTCTATGATGTCGATCTGCAAACCGTATGTAAACTGTATGATATTGTACAATGACGTTCAAAAGGATAGACAGGTTATACACGAACATTAAAGCTTTTTTAAAGTGGCAAAAGGATTATTGTATACTATACGAACGTGTAGTTGTGTATTACGACACTTAGCGCAAATAGAGACAAATGATGGGGCATGTCTGTTGTAAGAAAGAGATACTGATGGCTACTAAGCGCTCATTGGCGCGAGCTCGGGACGACTCGCTCTTTAATCAAATGTCAGCAATTGCCGAATCATAGTTAGTAACGATTTATGTGTTTTAATAATTTTAAATGAACAAAACTATACTTATGAATGAAATGACACGTTCTTTCTCCAACAGTTGCAGTGTAATTGGTACAACTCCTTAACATAAAGGAATGCATTTTTGCTAGAAAACGAGAATAAATTTAAAGCGCTATCGGGACGTATAGACGTAAACAGAAGCGTGCCCGACTGAATACACTCCGAGCAATTATCTGCCTTTCGTGTGGTCATGTGGCGTGTAAGACGTATCTTTAATTTTTAAAACGTCTAAGTACCCGTATGGAACATTGAGCAAAAAAATAGACTACTTTCAGATGCATACAAAGCAGAATGCCGTAAAGTATTCAGTGTGCTAATTGTCAAACTTTAAGTGCAATAAAGTTTTAATAAATAAACAATGCTTAGGTACTACAACGCGCTTAGAACGCCTTTATAAGTATCATCATACGAGGTTACAACCCAAATGATCACCGGCTTGCGGTGTTGGCCGGTGACGGAACGGTCTTGTGGGAACAGTCATAAGTTCTCAATACAAATATAATAAAAAATAGCACTGTCATTGTACGTATGTTACGATGTAATGGGACAAAACCTTTATACTGCAAGGGGAATGATGCACGATGCGTAAGATGGCAGACTAAAAGAGGGGCGGGTACTATTGCATAAGAGATCTCTAAATTTAAAGATACTTTTGATGTAATTTTTGGTGAAGTGATGATTATAAGAATTCTAGGTTCATCTCTCAATATTAATACGAGGAGGAGGGCAGGGGTTCTGATCTTCTGAACTCTTCGTTCTGAACTCGGAGAGAGGACAATGTGATTGAACAGTATAAGCCAGGCATAACGCCAAGCATTCTTAAATGGTATAGAGGAATCGGTATATTTGATGATAAAGGTTTATATCAGAATATTCGAGTATGGTTGTTATGGAATGGATGAAACTGTTTTGATATTAATTTTAAATAAATACATGATATTTTCTACAAGGATTTATATTCTAATAGGGATTACATGTCGAAAGTGACCTTAACAAATATATTTTTATTTATTTATTTTACAATGTTAAAAAATATTTTTATCCGCTAAAGTCACCTCCATCATGTCTGAACACATATTACCCTAACCGAAAAAAAAGATATAATTTCAATTTCTTTCTTTTTATTGCCACTTACATCTAGTTCTTATTCTAAAATTTCTTATGTACCAGAGATTTTACCCGAGGTACAAAAACAGCAATGGCTGTTGTCAGCTTTATTTTTTATTTAAAGGTTTAACTCAGCCCCCGTATCACAACTCCTTAATAACTTAGTAACTTGCACATAGATACAATCCATGAGAAAAGACAATATGTATGTCTGCATACGAGTCTATCAGGGAGTGGAAAACCAACACTAAAACATTATTTCAAAAAGATAGTACTATGTATAATAAACCAACCAACTCTAGCAATATACCTTCATAATTGAATGTCATTATTATGTTTTTATTTTTTGTTGTACTTTTGATTACGCGACATGGCAATCTTTTAATCCGTGACCATTAAAATTGGTTGCTTAAATCTTAACACTGTTGTAAACTTAGTACTAATTTTTAGAATAAGTTTTTCTTTGGATGTAGATTTCACACAATAAACTGAATAGCCTGTTACAACTATTCATCAAATTCCTTTATTTATAATCATGTTGGGTAATGTTTAGATTGTTTGTCCAATTCAATATTTGTAATGTATTGCAAAATTATTGTCAATATTAAAATGCCTATGACAACCTTCCCTACAGAAATACTAACCTTTTCCACCTTTTCAAAGTTTCGTGCCTTCATCTGTGGAAAGGAGAACAAAACAATCAGTTGGTTAACCGCTTAAGGACGGCATGGCATTCCAGAATGACATTTTTTTTGCACCGTTGAGGACGGCGGGCATTCCAGAATGCCATTTTTCCCGCGGTCGATATTAACTCTGATTGTTAAAGTAATACGGGTCAGATTAGCCTGAGACTTTTTTACTACATTGTACGATAAATTCCCCGTTCATTCATACCATAAACAAATATACTTTTAAAGAAGAAAAAAAAGAAATGCCTTGGTGAAATTTGATCTTATCTGTGATGAAATATGGCGGATACGTGCTCATCATTTTTGCGTGAAAAAGTGAGTTTTAGTGTGTGAAAAGCGAAAGAATGTAAGTTTCATGTCATTATATTATATTGTTTTCAGTTTTTTAGTTATTCTAAGTGTAAAGAATCGTATTTTAGTGTAATTTAGCCTGTAAATTGAAATAATGTTCAAGTAGGCGCGCGAACAAAACCATTGTTTTTGTGGTTATTGTGCATTGAAACAATAAAACTATTGAAATTTCACATTATGACATAGATATGTCTCATACGTATCCATTTTACATACACTTTACCACTTTTATAAGTGGCTATTCAATATTTATTACCGATTTACCGAAGTGAAATTGACGTTGATAGTTAGCGCGCGAACGATTATTTTGTTTCTGCATATTTTAGGATGTATTTTTGTATAACAAGCCCTATTGTGTTATATATTATTAAAAAGGTTATTTAATGGACTATATTGATGTATATTTAGAATCGTAAATAATGAATACTAACACGGAAGTGAAACTATAAAATTTCGACTCGCAACATTGGGACCTTTTCCGTTTATTGCTTTCTAAAACCTATATCAATTATCAAAATGAAACAGAAAAAAAACCTTATATTCTTAAATAAGTTACCTACTTTACGTAATAAACATAATGTGGCTAAATTTAATAATCTTATCACATTTATTTTTTCAAAAGCGCGCCGTTTTCTGCGCGAGACAAATTATGTATGTAGAAATGGCCCTAGTTCATAGGCCTAAAGATTATATTATTATCATTGGACTGTGCCTATATTGTATGTTATTAGAGAGGTAAAATACTGTAGAATATAAACGTGCATAGTATCAAACTGTCACTTGTCTCAAATCCTTATAAGAAGCATTTTATTTTAAACGGACGCATTTCTGGTGCGTCAGCGAAACAATGGCAGTTTTGTTGGCCGATAACAAATAATGTAAACATCACAAATCTCTTGGCTCAGCTTAATTAGTTACTTTGTTTCAATAGCTTCTCAGAAATATAACCCGAACCGTCGTAAGTGTAAACATCTGGCCTCACGAACAATAACAAAGCGATAAGCGCCGAGCACAGCAAAAAATTAATGGCCCGTGTCAAGTGTCTCCGTCCGTGGGTAATTACGGCGCGCGGTAGGTCTCCGGTTCTCAAAGGTTAAGTATGAAACTTGCTTACATGGCTGCAAGTTACTTTTAAATAGAACAGAATGTAACACAGTAAATGTAAAGTCCGTTTTTCTTTGCTAGTGGAATATTGTAAACAATTTTGCATTACATTTTAATGAAATGATAAATTTAAAAATACAACAAACACTAAACTCATAACATACATAAGTAATTCATTGTTGAATACTGCAAGCTTTCTAAACCAAGTATTTAATTAACTTTACTGACTGATATTATTTAAAAAGTTTGTTAATAATTGATGTGTTTTTGAGTAAAACCAGTTTTAAAAAAATGGATTTGTCAAACATGTCATGTCCTTTCCATTTCTAGGGTCACCCTAGATGGGTCAAAGCCACATTTGTCAATTTTGTGTCAATACAGTTAATTTTTGTACACTTTCCTCACCATACTGTGACAGTAACAGGTCCATTCTAACAATACCCAGGTAGAAGGCCAATCAAACTATAAGTCAGTTTAAAATAAAATTTACTAGAAATATGTGCAAGTAGACTTTCAGGCATGATTCAACTACTTACCTCCTGTTCAATGTATATCTTCCAAAACCGGCCTGTAGTGGGGAAGGCCCCAATGAGTTTTTCATACATAGAACGGACATCGTTTATCGGCCGTGTCTGCGCTTCCCTGATGAGTAACGACCACGAATCCACATCGTAGATATTCGCTTCCACAGCTCTTTGCGCCCTGCTCAACCTCTCGTTTCCCCAGTCCTAGAATAACAATCATAAGTACTTTTATCGTATGAATGATTTCAGATTTCACAAAAAATTGAGCTCTAATATCATCTGAACAATAGGTGTAGCGTACGAAGCAAGAAAAACCACGGAAACATGGACTATCTAGAATATTGTAACAGACGTTGTAAATGGATGATGAGTAAGAAAACTTACAATTTCAGCGTTTTCTTCGGTTGTAGTGGTCATTTTTGATGTCGGTGTGTTTAGGTTATGTTCTAAATCACACAAGGTTAGCAAAAAGGTACACCTTAGTTTATAATTCAACTTAACGTGAAAAGAGTCACCGTGCTAAGAATTGGATAGCACACTTATTTTCAACTAAAATATGTTAAATAAACTACAAGACAGACGCCATTCGCAGTTTTTAAAAATTATATACATATTATACTTATTATATTTAGACAGTAGAAATACGGAACTTGGATTGATTACTTTTAAGCCATTTGTGTGAGCTCAATCAATAGCTCAGCCGCTCGCTCACTCGCTACAGTGCGACATGGATATTTTGGCCGACGGCGAAAATCAAAACTAGCGCGCCGTACTAGTATTTATTTTCTGGGGCGCCGTCCAAAAATGTAATTATCGCAATAGTTTAGCCAAATCTTCACAATCTTTCAAGAGATTATCCAGTTTAGCTCTGAGATAACTAACATGAGCTACATTATCATGGTTACCCTGTCGGCTGCATAGAGAACAGAACCTCACATCCGGCTGTCAAAATGTACTTTTGATTTGACATTTAATTTGTTTGTGATCAAGCCAAGGCGGCATCCTTGTATTTACACAATTATTTTGATTTAATCAATCAGAAATGCTATTTTATTCCTTCTTCAAGTCCCTTGTGGGGAAAGACGTAGTCGTGGAGCTTAAAAATGATCTCAGTATCTGTGGCACATTGCATTCCGTGGATCAATATTTGAATATAAAGTTGTCGGATATCAATGTTATAGATCCTGATAAATATCCTCATATGTTGTCTGTGAAGAATTGTTTTATTCGTGGATCGGTGGTCCGGTATGTACAGCTGCCTGCTGATGAAGTGGATACCCAATTACTTCAAGATGCAGCCAGAAAAGAGGCTACTGTTTCAACCAGATAATCTTAACCTCAAAATGCTATTGGGATTTTGTAATTAAAGTGTTTGATGGACTGGAAGTGCGTGTATATACTAATATAAGTAAACAGTTTCTCAATAAACTTATGAGATACATAGCAGTTTTCATTTCACTACCATTAATATGTCAGTCAGTTATTTATTATAGTATTTAAAATATATGTACATAAGTGTTTATCCCATTTATATTGTTCAATATATACACTGAATAATAAGCAGTATGCCACACTGGAGTAATTTATATTCATTTTTTTTTATAACTATTAAATGTTATCAGACAAGATTTTGATTGAAACTAATGTTGATTTTTGTTTAATGTTTATTAGAACATGAATCCAAGGATATCACTTTATTTATGTCTTACCAAACATTTAATAAGATTGTTCTCACTATTTAAAACCGGCTTTGGTTTGTATGAAATGAAAAGCAGTCTTAGGGATCTGATTCTCGTCATGGCCCCATTTTATTGTATTATTCTATTCTGGGCCAAGACTTATACAACAAAGAAAAAAAATATTACCTAATGGGTTCTTCAATAATAAATAAGTAGTGATAAAAAGTATCCTGTCAGTCTCCTGGTTCTACTAAGCTCCCCACATCCCATTAATATTTTTCAAAATAATTATTCAATAAAAGTAATACGAGTTTTTATAGATATAAAAATTAATATTGATGAGTTTTAAAAACTATACAGAAAAAGAAAGAGAAAACAAAGCAAAGTATACGAGTATGTACCTGCATGCAGTGGAGCGACACAGAAAGGTATTATACTACTATTTAGTAGAATTTGGGACTTTAATTCTAACTATTTATGTGTGTATAAAAAGAACGGCAAGCTGGACATGAGTCTGGAAGCGTGGAACGGTTAGTTATGCTAAGTCGTAAACAAAAACAAATAGATTTAATTAAAATCACAATATAGTAGTAGTTTCTAGGCGGCTTTTTTTGGCAACACCGGACGTAGCTTACAGCAGTGATGGGTTTAAAATGCTAACTTCGACTTTCAACATATCGATAACATAATATGTTTTTAAACATATAATTAATATTCTCTCATCCGAAAGGAAAAAAATATATATGACAAAGCAAAGAAATCTGAACGTCATTCATATGCAACTTTCTACCGACTTCAAAAAAAGGCAGTTATTAAATTGTGTATGAATGTGATATCGTTGGAATTTGATAATATTTGAGTATATTGATTGATTTACTATAGCTTCCAAACACGTGTGCAAAATTTCATACGTGTTTGTATATTTGTCCACGAATGTCTCAAAAACAAGGAGTCATAACGAGAGTGTTTTGACTTAAGATACAGTGTGAATTGTATCAAAATCAATTATGTGGTTTTTATGATATATGTAGTAAGTAAAAATAGTGTAATTAAAAATTACTTCAAAAAATAAACTGCCTTTCAAATACTAAAAATATCAAAACGTATTTGCTTTGTATTTAGATCGAAGTTTACGTATTGTGGCATCCTAGCGCCCATCTCGTAAATCTATCCAATGGTGATTTAAATCAGAAACTTATCGTCTGCCAGCTTGTTATATTACTTCGTCCACTAAATTTAGTCCCGGTTTCCATGATTATTTTTTATTTTCAACTCCAACCTTACAAGGGTGCAGACTATCAAGGATCTTCGGTAACCCTATTCACGAAATTAACTCTAGATATCATGGTGCAAACATTTGTAACAAAGCTTTAAAAATGTTTGGCCTCATTATGCGCGCTAGTAATGACTTTGTACGCCCATCTACATTTGGTTACGTGATATATGTTGACAGCTTCGAAAGGGTAAAAATAAATTCCTCAAAAGCATGTACATGTACCTACTTTCACTCCTGATATCTCCTATGCTGAAGCCCTTGACAGATATAAGTTAAACTACTTAAAAATAAGACCTCTTTAGCTGCAAGCATATCTTTCAATATTATTGTATAGATTTAATTAATAAGTAAGGCCTTAGAGTGACTGACAAAGAGTGAGTGACGTTAGAAAACTCAAATCGTTTCGATAAAGTGAATGTAGTCGTAAGTCGACACACATCACAACCCTAATACTTCAGCAACTTTGTTCCATGCCATCCCCAGTCTATCTAACCGCGGCGGAGCTTTTTACTTCGTTCATCGTTGTTTGTCCTATGATTGTTTTTTACTCTGAATCTAACTATGTTCGAATTATTCCGTAAATACTTGAATTCTAAGTAAACCAACCGCGAAGTGATGCTTTGTTTTGTTTTCTTTAGATGACCAAAGTTGCGCGTCTGAACCCAAAATCGCCAAATTGGTAATCAAAGCTAACATGTGATTAGAATGTAAATAATTTATTGTAATTATCGCACAAAATGGACGTGAAAGGTTGTAATCGTGGGTGTGAAGTGATGTGACTACTTTATTTGGTGCTGGAACAGTGTTGGAGTCAAGATTTTCTTCGGACTTGCTGAACGCCAGACCATTTTCGCCCCGTCAAGTAAGTTGTTTATTTTAAACGGCTAGGCTGTTCGTTTATATGAGTTGTTTATCATTATACGGGATTCGGATCCCACATCTGCCGCCAACATGTTTTAACTGACTGTGACTCATCTTTTCGTGTGATACGCGTTTTTTTTTGTTTACGTCCAGTGCAAGAAGAGTGCGTTAAGGAGCCGTAATTAGCTTCAATTATCATCATTCAGATGGTTCATTGTGTGCATTTACGAGTTTTTATTCTGGTTTCTGTGAATTCAAGTATTATTGGTTTATATTATTATAAACTGCATTTGAGATAAATAAATATAAGTAAATAAATCTACATTAATGCCTTTTCAATTTAATATATTTTCTGGGAAGTATTTTGTCTATAACCTCATCATATTAAGCATGAACTTTTGTACCTAAGTCATGGGGGTTAATGTATTTAAATATTTATGGGAGACGCCCCTGTCATGATCATTGTCTTCCTTACTTTGTAACCAAACAATTGGTGTGTTTTCTGGTATATCTTTTTTAGTTTTGTTATACTTTCTAAAGCTAAAAATTTAATCCCACAAGCGTATGTAAACAAACACAATAGATATTCTATTGTTATGTGGTTGCCTGCAACTGCTTGGGTGTTGAAGCGTTAACCCACTGAATACTAAAAAAACTACCTTAAAAACATAAGGTACTATGGTAAAATTTTGGTACAAAACTTTTGTTTAAAATAGTTATTACTTTATCTATTTATATTTTTCAAAGTTACATTTATTTAATAATAGATAAATTTAGGTTTCAGGTACACAGAAAATGTATTTTTTCTAATTTGGATTAAAAACAAATGTAAACTGATAAATAGTAAGCTACACTTGATATAACTACCAGTCCTTTCTTATTACTAAGGTGTTCTTTTAAAAGGCCAGTAGTATAATCTGGGTTAATACACAAACATTTGCCTCTTGCGGTATTCCATCCAGCAGCCGCTGGTTCAGTAGCTGGAGGTCTGATAGTGATCATCTGATAGTGACAGTGACATGTTTGGTGACCAAACATGTTGATGATCATGTGTAGTATGATGGAAATAAACCATGCACAACATCCAAATTCATTACCATTTCTTTTTAACTTTGCCCTAACTAGGTAGTTGGATAAATAGAAGAAACTAATCAAACAAGTTTTTTTTAAAGTTTAAAGTTTCCAACAAACATATTTGTTTGAATGCGCTTAGCTCAGGAACTACTGGACCGATTTGAAAAAATAATTTCGTGTTAGATAGCTTATTTATTAAGGAAGGCTTTAGGCTGTAGTACTTTACACTATGAAGAGAGGGGAGGGAGAAAACTCAAAATATGTGGATAAAGTGGCGGGGAAGTGATAAATAAATACCAATATTTGATTGAATTACACAATACTTTAATTAACATGGTAAAACCATGACATAACTACCACATTTCACACTAAAACAATATGCAGACTTTCACCAAAACAAACGAAAGTGTGAGACCGCTTCTATGTAATATGTAATTATTTCAATTACATTGTAATCATTGTTATACACACCTAATTACCATTTATCTGCATAAGTAATTGTTGTTGCAGTAATTAATTATGATTAGCGATTTTTTTTTCCTTTGAGCAAATTAAATGAGCTGTTAATCATGTGATTCAGATCATAGTCAAAGCCATAATAAAACATCACTTTATTCAACAAATATTTAAATTAATAAAATTGTGATGTTGTCGCAGCTCACGCAAAAAACATATTATTTTAGCACCGATGCTGTAGCGCGTTAGCATCGATGCAGTCGCCAAAAAATACATTCATTTGTCAATGCCCAGCTTCTGCATCACGACTGCATCGATACTAACGCGCGACAACATGTATCGATGCTAAAAGTAGCGCAAGTGTGTAAAGATTGTCAATTTACGACTGTATTGATGCTGCATCGATACTAAAGGTTGCAGTGTGTCCCTTAGAAAATTATGAAAAGATTTAAATTCAAAATTATTTCTTGATCTACACATGATCTATATCTACAACTACATTGATCCATTTATATAAATTCATAAAATTGTAAGTTCATATAGTAATAAAATAATATTAATAATTATATGACAAAAAGAAAATACTAGTAAAAACTAAATTAAAATTATGTTTAAAGAAATTTAAAAAAAATAATAATACTAATATGACAAAAACAATGAAGTGAATAAAAATGGGTTAAAATGTTATATTAATGGGTCTTAAATTATAGGTGACAGAACCCTGTCAGTCAGATCCGCTAGCAATGAATAATGATATTTTTGTTTTGCCAAGTTTGCTAATGATATTGTAATAATAACATTAACCCTTAAACATGCTCAGGTCGAATGTATCAATCTTGACATGTCAGGCCCTTCCTTCAAGATGGCAGATAAGAGGTCATTGCCATTGCATTCTTCTTGATAAGGTTCCTGTTGTGCCAAATGTGATAAGAGGCTGGAGATAATTATGATTATGGTATATTTTTTTATCTTGAAAAAGGAATGTAACGAAAGTAGTTTTTTGCATTTTTAGAGCGCTTTCACATTACAGCGACTTTTTAATGTATGGGCATCAGCTGCTGCCGCGCTGCTGTCGCTCTAATGTGAAGGCGCACTTAGTCTTGACTGTCAACAAATTATTTATTTTAGTCCTATGTCTTATGATGACTTAAAAGCTGCACTTTGTGATTAAAGCACAGTGATATTAGGGACCAAAATAAGCGATTTCACCCGCAGTAGCTAAAGTTTCACCCCTTAGATATAATATAAATAAATAAAACTTCTAAAACATAATTAAAAAAAAACTACAAGTCAAACTTTACGACGAAATTTCGCCATAAGACGTATGACTATTTCTCTCGGGCTGACAATGATGTTTGTATTCCCGGTGCTTACATGCAGCGTAAGGCTAGGATAAAAGCCCTAGAAAATAAGCCTTGTTCGTAACAAGTTCACATGAATGAGGCATAAGACCGCTTCGTACTTATTTGTATCAGATACATAATCATTCGTATCCAAAGGAAGGCCTACGAAAAATGAAATCCCTCAATACGATCATCATTTTGCGGATCCAAAACTAGGAAAGTTTGCAATTCTTATTACGAAACCTTTCTGGATGTATCTGCTAAACTATCCCATTGACGGATTTCGATTTGTGTAGTAGCACTCCCGATTAGTAAATGTTTTTAGGGTTCCGTAGCCGAATGGCAAAAAACGGAACCCTTATAGTTTCGTCAAGTCTGTCTGTCTGTCCGTCCGTATGTCACACCCAATTTATTCTGAAACTATAAGCATCACACTATTGAAATTTGGTAGGGAGATGTATCCTGTTAACCGCTTTACGATTCTCATACAAAAAATAAAAAATAATGATATTTAAGGGGGGGGGCTCCCATACATGAAACTAAAACCGAAAAAATTTTTTTTAGTCAAACCTATGCGTGTGGGGTGTCTATGGATAGGTCTTCAAAAATGAAATAGAGGTTCCTAAAACCGTTTTCTTTTAAAGTTTAACGTTTCTTAGCTAGACGCTTCCAAAGTGGAAAAATGGGCGTCCCCCCCCATCTAACTTCTAAACTAAGCGAGTGTAAATTTGAAAAAAATATATAATGTAGATTATAGCAAATACTTTCAACGAAAATTGGTTCGAACGGGATCGAACGAGAAGTTTTTGAGATATAGCACTTTTTCAACAACCGCAAACATAACTTTGTTCTTCATACAAACACTATGAAAAACAAAGTTATATTTGCTGTCAACAAAATATTGTGGTATTTTACTAAGTGGAAGTAAGTGGATTGCCTAATTCAATTAACGTTGGCACGGAACCCTCAGTGCGCGAGTCCGACTCGCACTTGGCCGGTTTTTTTAATGGTCTGAAATCACTGCAAAAAGTACGATACGATAAAAAAGATGATCCAAGGGCTCCTAGATCCTCTCGTAAAAACTGACACTAGTTATTTATATAATGAGATCTAGGCGAATTTACAGATAGCACTCAAAAAGTGAAGTTGCAGTCGGCCTTGAGAAAGTGGCTCGGTAAAGACCTGTCTAGAAGTGGGCGTTGATAGCCCTACTTGAGGATACGGCTGCAACAGAATAAGTAATACATATCGATGACTCTGTGAGTTGACAATCGAAGCAAATTTGAAGCATTTTTTATTTAATCATTTATTGCAGGCAACAAAGGCCCATACGATACCTTTAAGACTGACATACATAATATAATAATATTTAAAAAAAAACAAATGAAACACTATTTTGATAGTGAAGTGTTGCGCATCTTGGATCTAAGCATTACCTGAGTCATTACTTGCGCGGAGAACTGATAGCCGTTCGGGCAGAAAAGTGCTAGATAGGAGACCTTTCGACCAAAAGCGCATCGTAAGACGTCGGATAAAAGATGGACTGACGACCTTGTAAAGATTGCAGGTTCGCACTGGATGCACACCGCTTGTGATCGGTCGCTATAGAAAACTTTGGGGTAGGCCTTTATTTAGCAGTGGACGTCCTTTGGCTGATAATGATGATGAATATTACATAGAAGCGATTATTGAGAAGCCTCCAGTAGCAGTAGTAATAAATTTATTTAAATTGAAACATAAAAAGAAATCGTTAGAACTTAGCATACATTCTATGAATGAATTTTCGATTTAAATATTATTAATATATCAATATTAAAACATCGTCTATCTATAAACGACATAACTATCGATAATAATGGTATCGATTCAGAAATCAAATTGCCCTTTCAAGGAAGCTATTACAACCAAAGCAGATATTTCCTTATGTTTTCATCTGATAGGTGACTAATATTATAGACTTACTAGTGGTCCCCCGCGACTACGTCTGCGAGTTTTCATTTTGCTGATGATGATAATGCAAGTAAAGAATTTCTAAGAATTTAAAGTATTAATGATCATTCCCAGATGCAACTGTTTTTTTTTCTCAAACTAGCAGTCCTCTGCGACTGCGCGTTTTGATTTTTCTCCCTCCCCTCCCGTCGCAGCGTGATGTTTTATAGCCTAAAGCCTTCCTCGATAAATCATATCATACACAAAAAACATTCAAATCGGTCCAGTAGTTCCTTATTAATGTCAGTTACGCTTTCAGACAAGCTCTCCAGCTTTATAATATGAAATAAAGACTACAATGCATTATACAACCAAGATTCTAGGATAACAATGATAACGCACATGATAAGATGAAAATGTTCCCATAATAGTGTTTTGTCATTTAGAAAGAAAAGGAAATAATAAACTAAGGCTAGGCAAGAGCTATAACTCAAGTATGAGGTGGCGTAAACCATACTCCACCACTCGGGCTCTGAGCACTGAGCTTCAGTGCAGATTTGTAAGGCGAGTGACGTACCTTAGGTAAGATGTTATCGAACCGCCCGTATGTCCTTTTAATTACAGCCGTTCTCTAATATGCAAAGGTTTCACTGAAGTGAAATGAGAGATATAGTTCAGTAGGAGCCAAACATGTTCACTTATCTAGTTCATTTAGTTCAGTGAATCTACTATTACAATATCACTCACTACTTCACATTTATTCGACTTATTTTTTATGTACGGATCTTATGATAAAAAAATAAATACTTGCAGTCTAGAATTACGATTATAAAACAACTGCCTGTAATTACAACAAAAATAAACAAATATTACTCCGAAAATCCCCTCAAACATCAATCTATCACACAATTTTAAGTCGTATTGCAAAAACATTAAAGAACATTTCTCTGCTTCTGCTTGCGCTATCTGAAACATTAAATTCACGCGAGCCGAGCCACGCATCTGTCTCGGTCTTGCAATAACTAACCAATATATCCTAAAGGTATGATTCCGAACTCGGCAGCAAGCGTTAGATTTCGTAAGTTCAAGCATAAATTGCATAAATCTTTCTCGTGAAAGGTACAGAGAATAGAGTAGATACTGTGTGTCGAGACCGAATTGACGGCGCATGTAGCAGTGCTGTCGCTGCAGTGCTGCCGCGACACTACTGGTCCCCATACAAATTCTATAAGCTTATATGAGATTACATTCCGAGCTAGGCAGCAATGTCGCGGCAGCAATGTAGCGGCAGCACTGCTGCGCAACAGTGTCACCCTGCCGCCGCGACAGACCAGTGTATGGGGACTAGTAGTGTCGCGGCAGCACTGCTGGGCAGCACCTTAGTGGCAGCACTGCAGCGACAGCACTGCTGCTTGCTGCCGAGTTCGGAATCATACCTTTACGCTTTACCATCTGTCACTGAGCTACTGAAGCACTGGAATACTGAGCCGTATTAGACGATAGTGAACGAGTGAGTGAAAGAACTAGACTGCCGAAGTACTTTTATCGAATCATTCATTCAGGATTTCCTCAATCGGAGTTAGGATTTCGTACGGCCAGAAGTTTTATACGGACAAATAAAAATCTAAAGAGAGATAACCATTTCTATCTATAGTAGGGCAAAACCATAGATATAATGCATATAGAGAATGGGTGTAACTATCGAGTTATATTTGTTAGCTGGAACCAACAGCTCTATTCTCTAAGTGTACGATCGATGTCTTTGCCGCCGTACCGCTATCAAACGGAAATCGCTTGCAAACCCGACAGAAAAGAGGACTTCAAACAAAAGACGACGCGAGGATCAAGCGTTTTGTCTATAACGTGGTAAGGCAGCGTTTGCCTCGCTCGATAGTACCTTTCGCAGATTGGAGATGCTTGTTATAGATGCAACTTAATTTGGTCAAACTATAAATAAATAAATCTTATGCTTTAGAATGTTTTTAACACTCACAGTGTCATATTTTATATACATAAAGATGAAATAAGAAACCAAAAATTTGCGCACGGGCGGGACTTGAACCAGCAACCTTTTGGCAAACCGGGCCAAACGCTCTTACCAATTGATCTACCGTGCTGTTAGTCCGACCCTGCGAAATTTGTGGTTTCTTATGAAAACGTCAATTGCGTGACGCTTAGCGCCATCTAGCCGTCTGTTTATGAAACAGATGGCCCAAGCAGTTATTCTTTACAGAATAAATTCAACTTGGAAATTGATGTCGCTTCGCTATCTAATGCTTTAGAATGTTTTTAACACTCACAGTGTCATATTTTATATTCATAAAGATGAAATAAGAAACCAAAAATTTCCGCACGGGCGGACTTGAACCAGCAACCTTTTGGCAAACCGGGCCAAACGCTCTTACCAATTGAGCTACCGTGCTGTTAGTCCGACCCTGCGAAATTTGTAGTTTCTTATGAAAACGTCAATTGCGTGACGCTTAGCGCCATCTAGCCGTCTGTTTATGAAACAGATGGCCCAAGCAGTTATTCTTTACAGAATAAATTCAACTTGGAAATTGATGTCGCTTCGCTATCTAATGCTTTAGAATGTTTTTAACACTCACAGTGTCATATTTTATATTCATAAAGATGAAATAAGAAACCAAAAATTTCCGCACGGGCAGGACTTGAACCAGCAACCTTTTGGCAAACCGGGCCAAACGCTCTTACCAATTGAGCTACCGTGCTGTTAGTCCGACCCTGCGAAATTTGTGGTTTCTTATGAAAACGTCAATTGCGTGACGCTTAGCGCCATCTAGCTGTCTGTTTATGAAACAGATGGCCCAAGCAGTTATTCTTTACAGAATAAATTCAACTTGGAAATTGATGTCGCTTCGCTATCTAATGCTTTAGAATGTTTTTAACACTCACAGTGTCATATTTTATATTCATAAAGATGAAATAAGAAACCAAAAATTCCGCACGGGCGGGACTTGAACCAGCAACCTTTTGGCAAACCGGGCCCAAACGCTCTTACCAATTGAGCTACCGTGCTGTTAGTCCGACCCTGCTAAATAAATCTTGTTAATTTACCGGTGCTTGCCGTCACTTACATACGCCTACAGGCTACTAGGATGAACGATAAACCTTTATATATATAATTCTTCTTTGAGTGTGTATGTCACTGAACTTCTCTCAAACGACTGGACCGATTTTGATGTTTTTTTTTGTGTGTGTTCAAGGGGGATCTGGGAATGGTTTAGATTCACTTGTTTTTTTTAATTTTCAATTTAAAGACGTGTAGACAGGACAACGTCAGTCGGGTCCGCTAGTATTATATAGAAAATAAAGTGCATAATTATTTTATGCCACCGTTATATTGTAAAAACCTCGAGATTACAATTTGACGGTATAAAATCCGTTAAATTGTATTCTGTCGATTTATTGTGAACTAGCTTGAATTGGTTCAAAATTTACGCTTTATTTGGTACTTAGATGTCAACCTAAAACAAACTGTTTACCTATTCTGACCCAACACTTTACCCAGTGATACGTCATTTCAGTTTACGTAATAATGTATGAAGTTCGCTACAGTACACACTAAATCGACAGATTTTATTTTAACGGATTTTTAAAGCGTTAGATTGTCTACAATATAATAGTCCCCCTAGCCGATTGCGAGTACGGTGGCCAGTCACAAACGACTAACCGACTGCGCGGGACATACCTATTATAGTGCACAAGTTGTGCGCAAAACACAGGCTCTATTCATCTTATTCTTATAGCCCGACTGTCTCATGGGGACAGCGATCTGATACGACCGGAGAGAGATCACGCGCCTAGGGCCTGGGGATCGAACCCGGGACCTCTGGCGCAGCCGTCGCTTTAAAGTGCGACCCTCTAACCGCTGCGCCACTAAGGCAGTTACAATATGACGGTGATATATGTATACATAATATTTGCAAACGTTCGGAGTTTGTTGCAAGTTTTCTATAAGAATGCGAACTAACACTGAAGTTACTGTATCGTTCTGATATCATGATCTCATCAGTATGAACAAAGCGATTTCGCACGAAAGATAAACACAGAGATTATTTTACTCGATTTCTAGAAAATTTTCAGTATGAATAAACAAACACCTATTACTAACTTATGAGTTGTTTTTTGTTCATTCCTTACGTAATTCTGTCATTGTTATTTTATAACAAAAACCTTGGTTCTAGATTCTAATGAATCCTTTTGTAGGTTCTTTCGTCAATATTTCATGGAACTGCCAATTCAGGCAACGAATGATGGCCTAAGTTAGTGCTTTTAGTAATACTGAATAATTTTTATTTATTTTAAATCAGTAGCTTTGCGACTACATAATATTATTTTGAAATGAAAAGAACCTTTAATTTAATTTTCTTGGCATACAAGTCTACACCAAACTAATTTAACTTCTTGAGAGTTAGAAATCTAATAAAGAACAATTTAGTTTTCTAGTTTATTGGAACCTAGAGAATCATATTTTGAATAAGTCCGCAATTCTCTTATTTTTGTTTTCAATATATTCGTATGTATGGGCACTGTAAAACAAATGATTACCCACGAAAAAAAAACAACAAAAAGCAATCTGACAGCGGTGGGATTCGAACCCACGCCCTTTCGGACTGGTGCCTAAAACCAGCGCCTTAGACCGCTCGGCCACGCTGCCTCGTGGTGGGGTAAGCGAAATTACAGTACACTTATCAACGCTGGCTACGCTTCAATTGATATGCGGATGAGTCATACAGTGACTTATAGCTTGAGAGTATGAGTTGAATTTAGTATTGAAACTGATGATTACAAATGGAGATAACCCTGATTAAGTCATTGTTGATAACAAAAGGTCGTATGTTCTTTTCCTGGTCTGGTCAATTTGATATAAGCATAATACTGAATTAGATTAAGTTTGGGAGGTGTCCAAAATATATTGTTTGGTCTGATATTAGAGTTTAATGATTGTTTTGTCTTCTACTATACTAAAGAGGCTGCTATAGCGATTGGACGGTTTTATACATTTTTTATTTTTATTTAAAACACTTCATGCACAAACAAAAGGTACATATGGCGGACTTAACTAAAAGCACTTTCTACCAGTCAACCATAGGTCTATACAGAGAAAATGCTGGCGGCGCGAAAGAAGTGATAGAAGGGCAAAACATCAATAGCAAATACATCAACCAGTCGAATCATTTGTTTATTGAAGTGAAAACTTCTTTAGCGGCGTTGAGCACTTTTGTGGGATGGGGGAAAAATGTGAAACTCGCGTCAGGACACGTGGGCTGATCGAAAAACCGTAAGACGGTGGGCGAAATTATGGATGTAAGTTGATTTTTCTGAGAGATAAACTTTTTAATGTAATTTAATATAATATAAATTGTAATGTTTGTGTACGATAGCGCAATAAATAAATATTGTATTCTATAAAAATATTATATTATTATTATTATTGTATTCTATCACAAAAATGATAGTACTTTTATATTGATAATAAGAGCAATTCATTCAAAATTATTCCCTAACTATTCCAAAAAATCAAAAATGCACAACGTTGATATTCAAATTTTCACTTCTGCCGGCACTCCCGGAGTGCATTTTTTTTTTATCTTGCCCTAAACCGAATAGAGTTAGTATCTGTTAGCCCACAAAGGCGTTTTATCTATCTATCTATCTTATTTATCAATAACAATACTAATGTATCTTCTGAGCTAACCAACAATCCAACCGGCTGAAAATGACCTTTTCGTACAGTTCACTCATGCATGCTACATAGTAATTGTATTCGTTTTTAGTCAACAACTTTCGTGTATTCAAATCTAGGTATTATCTGGGGTCAATGACGTAGTCACTAGACCCCTTACACACTGCGACTTTTAGCATCGATGCTAACGCGCGTGTGTTACGATGCAGAAACGCGACTGCATCGCTGCTAACGCGCGTTAGTATCGATCGATGCAGCCGCCGATATACAGTACATAATTTGTCAATGACCAGCTTCTGCATCGCGACTGCATCGATGCTAAAAGTAGCGCAGTGTGTAAAGGTTGACATTTTGCGACTGCATCAATGCTGCATCGCTGCTAAAAGTAACTCAGTGTGTAAAGGTTGTCATTTTGCGACTGCATCGATGCTGCATCGCGACTGCATCGATGCTAAAAGTAGCGCAGTGTGTAAAGGTTGACATTTTGCGACTGCATCAATGCTGCATCGCTGCTAAAGTAACTCAGTGTGTAAAGGTTGTCATTTTGCGACTGCATCGATGCTGCATCGCGACTGCATCGATGCTAAAAGTCGCAATGTACAAAAGGTCTTATGACACAATGGGCTTAATTCTGGCAAAGACTGGAGTAAATGTCTCTTTCTCTTGTAAATAATTTATTGTTAATCTGTGATACGTAGAGTTCAGACCAAAATGTTTGCCGAATACGATATATTTATCTACTGACAGCTGAGAGATGATAAGCAATGTCAATATGAGCCTTATCAATAGCATTAGATTTGTTTATGGTTACGGACTGTTATCTTCGTGAATGATTAATTGTGTATGTTGTGCCCCGCGGCTTTGTTCGCGTGAATACTATTGCACTAGCGGAGTTTTGAGTTTGCTGCCTCCCCTCCCAACGCAGCGTGATGTTTTATAGTCAAAAGCCTTCCTCAAAAAATAAACTATCCAACACAACTTTTTTTATCGGTTCAGCAGTTCCTGAGATTAGCTCGTTCAAACAAACAAAATAACTCTTTAGCTTTGTATTATTAGTATAGATTTACTGCCTTGTTGGCGCAGCGGTTAGATTGTCGAACTTTAAAGCGACGGCTGCTCTAGAGGTCCCGGGTTCGATTCCCGGGTCGGGCCAAAAATTTGTAATGGGGTTTTTCTGTTCAGAAATTCCCAGGTTAGCCCGGAGTTTGGAAGTTGGCGGTGTTTCACCCCCGTGCCTCGGAATAGCACGTAAAAAGCCGTTGGTCCTGCGCTGATCTCTCTCCGGTCGTGTCAGATTGCTGTCCCATCGGGCTATGAGAGTGAAAGGAATAGAGAGTATACCTGTGTTTGCGCACACACTTGTGCACTATAATATGTCCCGCGCAGTCGGTTAGTCGTGACTGGTCACCGTAGTCGAAATCGGCTAGGGGGATTTTACTGTAGATTTACTCTTAAAATTATTGCTGTATGAGTTGAATGTTGATCACTTGTCAAAGCTTGTGAAGTAAAGCTCTTGACGATTACAAAAACACTTTAAAGAAACCATAATAATTTACTCTTAAGTCTATTTTACTATCAGAGCGTTTCGTCACAAAAAGTCTTTTTTTATTCGATAAAAGAGACCTGAATTACAATTTTATTCTCACAATTAAATTACCTTGCCAATGTCAACTTAAATACTTCAGCAAACCTATTAGATTACCCATTATTTAGCACTCCATTCACAAGTACCCTAATTCAGATCCAGACCTATATCACCTTCAGTCTAAAGTCTAGACTTGGGGTTGCCAATGTCAGTACGCCTACGCGAATCGATTGGTGCGACGACCTGAGGAGTGTGGTTGAAGCCTTATGCGACTGGCTGACGGCACCCTATGTAGGGGAGATAGATTTGCTAGATACGGGAATTTTGGGAATTTCAACCTGAATGACTGACGAAATGAAGACTTTCAAAGTGAAGAGTGAACAGACTTCTTCTGGCTGAGCTCGCTACATCGTCGCCTCTTTCTAAACCTAATTAGGTCTATGTCGAGAGTCAAAAGCAAACCCGTTTAGAAAAAAAAAGTTTATGATACTGGCTCAAGGCTAGTAGTTAATTTATCTATCCTAATTATGAAACTGAAGAGTTTGATTCTTTGTTTCAACGCGCTAATCTCGGAAACTGATGGACCGATTTGAAAAAATATTTTCGTAATCATATCAGATGAAATAAGAAACCAAAATTTTGCGCACGGGCGGGACTTGAACCAGCAACTTCTCGGCTAACCGGGACGAACGCTCTAACAATTAAAAAAATATATATATTAGGTAGCGAAGCGTCATCAATTTCCAAGTTGAATTTATTCTGTAATGAATAACTACTTGGGCCACTGTTGCATAAACAGACGGGTAGATGGCGCTAGACGTCACGCGTTATGACGTATCCATAAGAGACCACAAATTTCGCAGGGTCGGAGAGACAGCACGGTAGCTCAATTGGTAGAGCGTTTGGCCCGGTTAGCCAGTTCTTTGTTTGAACGCGAGAATTTCTTTGTTTGAGAAACTGATGGACCGATTTGAAAAAAATATTTTTGTGTTGGATAGCTTATTTTATCGAGGAAGGCGTTATGTTATGAAAAATTGCGAAGTGAAGAGAGGTAGCAGATTAAAACACGGACGCAGTCGCCGGGGACCGCTATTCATTCATGTCTATGGTCCAATATAGTCTTTTCAAGTTTAAACAAGTAAGATCCAAGTTTTAAACGGTAGGCGGGTTCTCTAGAAACCTTACTGTCATTTTCACTCTTTTAATGTTTTTTTCTTCTCGAATTTTTGAACTATTTGCATGGTCTACATACACTTTCTAAAGCGGTTGGCAGGAAGGTAAAAGTCAGGTAAACACTCTTACTTTTTCGTTTAAGTAGTGTATTGTCACACGCGTGTGACAATACACTACTTAAACTACTAAAACTACTTAAACTACTACGTGAGCGCTGCAAACGATTGTTTGTACAATTGATACTAGAACTACTCATAGGTTTCATTTGTTATGAAAACAATTTGCTAGCTAGACCACGATAGCGCTATTGACAAGTATCAATATCATTGTCATTGCTCGTTCTAAAAACCGGCCAAGTGCGAGTCGGACTCGCGCACTGAGGGTTCCGTGCCAACTTAAACTGAATTAGGGAATCCACTTGGCTAAAATACCACAATATTTTGTTGACAGCAAATATAACTTTGTTTTTTATAGTGTTTGCAGTGTTGCCGGTTGTTGAAAATGTGCTATTCCTCAAACCAATTTTCGTTGAAAGTATATGTTAAGATCTACATTTTTTTTTTCAAAATTTACACTCGCTTAGTTATGAAATTAGGGAGGGGGACGGACTCCAATTTTACTTGACTTTAAAAGCAAAAGGGTGTTAGTAACCTCTATGTCATTTTAAAATACCTATCATCCATAGACACGCATAGGTTTGACATTTTTTTTAGGTTTTAGTTTTATGTATGGGTGCCCCCTCTTAAATATCATTTTTTTTGTATGAGAATCGTATAGCTGTT
>CAWUPE010000616.1:0-24339 GCA_963924145.1 Pyrausta purpuralis
AGAAAAATAAAGTGACAGACAATGTGAAAGTAAAAAAAGTGTCATTATGTATTTATTGTTAAAAAATTAACAGACTGTATGTTTTTTTGGGTCAACGCTCATCGAACATGTTTTGTAGTGTTTAGCTACGCAAAAAGTTATGGAGACCTCTTTTGTTCGAGTAATATGATGTGACTTAATTACCTATCTTTGACTTCATGTCTGATCGTAGCAAATAAAACTAATTTACTTTTCATCCCAATGGATGGAAAAGCTATTTTCCACCCAGGGGCTATCTTCACAGGCAAGTTTAATTTTCAGAACAGGAGAGATGAAATAAAAATAAATATTGGACACCAATCACATACATTGCTCTGATCCCAAAGTAAGTAGCCAATGCACTTGTATTATGGAAATCAGACACAACGGTGGTACCACAACACCCAGACCCGAGACAATATAGAAAAAATCGTTTTCTACATTGACTCGACCAGGAATCGAACCCGGCACCTCACTAGATGGCGACCCTTGAAACCGGCGTGCTAGCCACTCGACCTTTTTTTTGGTTTAATGAAATAAAAATGGCTGAAACGTAATGATGTGCTATATTTTCGGAAGCGCCTTAAAAAGCCCTTTCAAATGATTCCACACACGAAGGGTTCTAAAGTTTAAAAAAAAACATACAAAAGTTTTGGTGAACCAACCTCCTTCCGAAAATTTTTTTAGATGCTTCGTGTCCAAAAAATATTTTGACCTGTCGTATCCGTGTGCCAAACACCTAAACTATACATACATAAGCGATGTAAGTTTTTTTTTGCGTATAGCTTCCACTACCTCCCTCGGATCGTGTTTGCTACAATTCATGACAGTTCTTGTGAATGACAGCCCGTTTGACAGAGTGAGCGGATGGTTGACAACCATCGGGTGACTCGCCGTAAGTGCGTTACAACGCATACGCTGCTAGTCGAGAGTGGGTCCCGAGTTGATCTCGATCCGAGGTGGTGACGTTACGAAGTTGATAGATGAGCGTTAATGTGTGTAGTTTCATACAAAAATTACAACGCCTCGAGTTAATATGATATTGTTCCCGTAACGGTTGGACACATTGAGCTATAATAATTGTACTCACTATAATAAAATATAACCTCCTTGAAACGTGACTACTGTCTTTTAAGATTGGCGGCAGACGGAAGTCTGCAGTCCAATCACCCAAAGCCCCTCTAATATTGCACTATTTTTGCATTTTTCTACAAGATTATCACAGCAAGAATTGTTTCCGGAATATAATAAGCAAACTAGGTCAGTGGTTTTTGTCTATTTTCTAGACGTGATCCTGCACAATGCTGAAAGTTGGATTGCCTCTCCTTAAGTATGGATTTATGTCAGCACCGTGATGCATTCTGAATGCAGCAATACCTCTTGTTTTATTTTAGTACCTTATCTACATTTTTATATAAAGTGCTTTTCAGAAAGAGCACCTGTTCGGTAGCAAATAATTCAAGAAGCAAAATTTCCAAAACAATAAATAAATACAGTACATAGGCATTTTCAGAAATATAATTAACCGTGAAAGGATTCATTTACTTCAACATTAAATATATATGAAATAATATTGTTTACGTTTTACCTTATTGAATGTTTATTAATTAACATCGGTACCTGAAATTATAAAGCTCTATTATAAATGTTAATAACGGAATGGTTAATAAAATACGGGTAGCTTGGAGCATCGAAAGGCATGAAGAATTATTAATATTAAGCCACTGATATTACTCATCGAAATAAAATACAATTTAACGGATTTCATTTACGTGAATTTATTAAATTTTATCTCGACGTTTCGAACTACACTCACTAAATTAATTAATATTATTGAGTAACGGTTGTGTAATTTTTCAAAACTCTGTAAATAACGAATAACATCTTAGTCTGCCCGTGACCACGAACGCTGTAAAGTGTTCGAAACGTCGGGATACAATTTAATAAATTCGTGGAAAGTAAATCCGTAAAATAGTGTTTTATTTCAATGGTTACCTCGCATTATTGTAATTATTAGCATTGCTTCAAAAAACATTTTGGAGAAACCAGTACAGAGTAGGCAAAGCGAAACTAATTTAATCAAAAACTTGGCTACGGAATGCTTGTAGTAATTGTCTTGTCATTCCGTCAAAGGAAATTTCATTAAAACAAGAAAACTTAAAGTTTTTGATGGAGGCGAACACCTACGTTTCCATCGTGAGAAATGTTTGTGATTATATTCATATTTTGGTTCCTTTGTGCGAAAGCTGGTAGAACTAGTAGAAAATAAAACTGATGATTATGTAGGGTTTCATATTTTCTAATCATTCTTAGGGTAAACAAAAATTATTGATTTTAAGACCTAACAAAAGATGAATTTATCATCAGGGCGGCGGTTCTCGTGACAATCGTACCTTGTTCGTGTGGTAATTCGATTGTGGGTTTAACTGCTTTACCCAAAAAGTCAAGTAATTATGCAATAAAAAAAACTGGTAAAAAAACTATTGTACAAACGAAATTGAAATGCATTTAAATCGTGACCATAAGAAAATTCTATCCGTCAACTTTTTTCGTATATGCTGCACGAGAATCTTACCCTAGGGGACCAATTCTCGTGCAATAGTATTCGAAAAAGTTCACCTATCGAATTGCCTTTGTCAAAGAAAAAATAGTTTTTGATATCTCAGGGTCATGATTTCTATGTATTTAGATTTTGTTTGTGCGCTCGTTTTTTAATTGTAGATATTGTACTTGATTTTTAAGGTAAAACGGTAAAAATCGCAATCGAATTACCACACGAAAAAAGTTCCATTGCCACGAGAATTGGCCCCCAGGACCCAGATTCAGAGACAATAATTAAAAAATGAATATAAAATCTAGCTCTATAAATCCATCCGAATGACTTATCGAACGTTCTGAATCGATCTGCAGGTATGGAAGTCTCGACACAGTTCCCTGTGACTAAACCAGACTAGACGGCACTCAGAAAACGCTAAGACAAAATTGGTATATTCGTGATCATTTATTGATTAAGAAGATTTTTTTAACTAAGCTTAAAAAATTAAAATTATTTTAAAGATTTATAAAAATAGCTACGAAAGTTAAAAGGATATATGGTGCAGCAGAGGAGCAGAAATTTTTAATTATCTACGCGATATGTCAAAATTTTGCTTCACACTTCGGCCGCTGGCGTCCAAGACCAAGACTTGCCTTGCTAGATCATATTACCGAATAAGTTTTGTCAGGTTTGCCTACTTGTGTAATGTAGCATCTTGGGCTCATAGCTTTTTCGATACCTGCTCTTTATCACTAGTTATCAATCACACTTATAGTGCCTAATTGGGCTTAAGCCTGCAGAGGCACGTTGGCTGCTTCAAAAGGCCTTTGTGCGCGGCTCAGCCTGAATCGTGTCCGTCCGGCCGTTGGTTTTGCCTGTACTTTTTCTTGAACTGACAGAGAATCCGTTGGTTGTTTTTTTAAAAAAAACTTAGTAATACTGTTAATAAAATACGCACGACATTTCATTTGGATATTCAAGATGGTGTGTGTGTGTGTTTGTGTTCGTGTGTGTGTGGTGTTCGTGTGAGAGTGTGTGGAGAATTGCATTTATACAATGCGCGAACACACTATTAATACACTAGATTTCATTTTTTAAATCTGTTATTTATGAGGGCAAGTAAGCATGTCAACCATTACTGTGCGCGTATAAAAAGAAATAAGTATTGGGCTATCAAGAGTACTCAAAGAGTTAGATATTCAGTTTAAAGGCTCTATGCTGTGCTGTGTTTATGTTTACATGTGCACCCGTCACTTTACCCACGTTTTCTTCAATCTGGTCGACTCAAGAAAGAAATGGAGCGCTTTCTTTGCAATTCGAAGCAGTCTGGGAAAACATTTGCTATTGTTCCGAGTAAATTGCATCTCGGGCTGCGTGTAGGATATCTATACCATGGTATGTTATGGACGTCATAGCAATCTACAAGGACATTCATATTTGTTTGTATTTAAATGTGTGGTGTGGGAAAGGATTTCTTCCAAGCTCCCAGAAAATAGGTTTATTTTTACTTTTTAAAGGCAAGGCATAGTTTATTATAAGAACACCCAGGTATTAATGTGATATCTAAACTTTACTTACGATACAACCTATTAAACTTGTTAGAATATAGTGATTTTAGCTTCCAAAAAACAGTTAAAAAAATATAACACTGTCGTATTGTGGCGCGCTAATCGTAAATGAAAAGATATTTTTCAAATACAAAAGAGTAAAAAATACTACTTTTTCATAGCCTTGCATTCAATGCTAACATCGTCGATAACTGCGTTCGGCAATCTTTATCACTCGTATTTTTACTCGTACGTAGCAATTTTATGAAATGTTTTTGACAGCGAATACCAAAGAACAGCAGTTTCGAAGGGATGTGACAGTGTGTTTACCTCTTTTATAGTGGATAAAAAATAATGTTCCACCAAAAAAGTACATTTCAGTTAAAATAGTTTTTGACAGTGCATTTTATAAAAGCTATTTTTTTGATAAAGCCACAAGTGTATTATCGGTTAATATCATATTTACGTTTTAATCAAAAGCGCCTCAAAGTTAAATTTAAATTGGAAAATCTATTATTAAACAAAGATAAATGATGTTAATGTAGAACACTCAGTTGTGTCGCATTGTGAAAAAAATGATTCTATATTATAAAAAATATGACTTCATCCTATAACGATTTGCTACGAACATTACTCGTAGTAATCCGATGCTACGATCTCTCGTTGCAAATGTGACGCTGGTAAAGCAAAGTTCATACGTGGTGTGAACATGTAATCTACGAATTTGCGACTAAATGCTCTAGGCAACTTGCAAGTGATCTTTACTGAGTCCAATGCAGTAAATCTCTAACTATAAAACGACACCTAGTTTATCACCTTTCAGATCTTCTCCAGCTGCCTTGGCCAAACTTTTAAGAAGTTAGCTGAAGAGATTTATATCATCGCTACGCACACACAAGCAACAGTTTCTTTGATTTTGTGCGAGTGGTCGTTGAGGCTTAAACTAACTTCTAGTTGAAGCTGAGTTTCCTCAGCGGCTGTGTGTATAGAACCTTTGATTTTGCTATGAAATTTTAATGGAACCGAGCAAAAGTTGCATGCGGAAGTTTCACATTGGAATGACATCGCGTTTCATGAGTTTGCATGGAGTTCTCGTGTACTTAGATTTATATTGGATCTGAAGTTATGAGTGCCTACACTCCCTCAGTACGCGTACCTTTAAGTGAGTTTATCGCGTATGAAATGAAGCTCATGAGTGTTATACTCGTGTCTTGTTTGTATCTAAGATATATACTTTTAAACTTGTAATTATATGTTTATAAAATGTTTATTGACTTCAAAATTAATTCAATGTGTATGTTTGTGATATCGTTGGAATTGGATAATATTTCAGAATGTTGAACTATTAAAGCTTCCAAACATGTATGCTAAATTTCAGAAAAACGAGACAAACAGACACTCACGGATTTCTAAAAAACGAAAAGTTACAGCCAGAAGTTTTTTTTGTTCCATCAGGTATACTTTAATTTAGACTACCTTACCTACTTTTTTTTACTATACATAAATAACATAAAATAGCACCGCCGATAAACAAAATTGATCCGTAAAGCCTTAAAAGCTGCGTGGTTGGAGGCGTTGACTTGGAATCTAATCGCTGTATTTATAAAAAATGGTAAAGGCAGAAAGTATTTCTCAATTTAGGGTCCGTATAAATTATGAGGAAAAATATATTGAATCAATAAAATAAAGGAAGGTACCTATTTAAACTTTCAGACACATTCGATAAACGTTGTTTTTCAATACCTAGTACTTGCACAGGTGAAAAGTAGATAACTCAAGCAAAATATCATAGCTATATTTTAAAAAAAAACCTTTAATATTCGCAGCTAAATGCCGTTTTTCTTCGCTTGTCGAATATTGTAAACAATCTTTATTCATTCATTATCAGCCAAAGGACGTCCATTGCATAACATAGGCCTCCCCCACGGCTTTCCACAGCGACCGATCACTAGCGATCTGCATCCAGTTTGATCCTGCGATCTTTATAAGGTCGTCTGTCCATCTTGTTGGTGGACGTTGGTGGATGTCCCACGCTGCGTCTTTGGTCAAAGGGTCTCCAATCTAGAACTTTCCTGCCCCAACGGCCATCAGTTTGTCGCCTCATAAAGAAGCTCAAAATCACACAACGAGCGATGGAGAGGGCTATGCTGGGTGTTTCTCTACGGGATCGAATCAGAAATGAGGAGATACGTAGGAGAACTAAGGTAACGGACATAGCCTTGAGAATCAGTAAGCTCAAGTGGCAATGGGCAGGGCACATAGCGCGACGAAAACAATCTTTATAAAACGTTTAAAATAATAACAGAGAAAAAAAACTTTTTATTTAAAAAGATCTTCGTGTTCAATAATGAATTACCTATGTAAATTGTGAGATTTGTGCTCATCTTATTTTAAAATGTATCATTTCCTTAATAAGGAATATCAAGATTGTTTACATTATTTGACAAGCAAAGACAAACGGACCTTAGGACCATCTAACTAATGAGATCAGATGATTGCGAGTAGGTAATATTAATTCACTTCTACTACCAAAGTACTCTGTGACTACTTCGTTAACGGTAGAGTCTTTAATTGAATTCGCAATAAAGTGTTCTCTCCGTTTATTTCTCTATAGCTATGAATGAAACCTTAAAAGGCAAGAAGATAAGATAATTTAGCGAAAATTCTCCGACTCGGTGAGAGGAATCGGTCGCCATGGCAACGGAACCTGTTGATAGCCCCTTAAGTTAGGTTTACATGGATCGAGGCACTTTAATTAAATGTCAGTTGTTCGTTAGAACGAGCATGCTCCTATTACGGATTGAAACAAGCTTCAACGTACTTTCTTAGTTAATGACTAAGATAATTCACCTTTTAATTATGCCGAGGTGTAAATCTACAGAGCTTATCGGGGTGTCCAATTACGGTTGGGCGAAAAGTTAACTACATCGTAATTAAAATGTATTCAGTAGATCTGTTTAATTTTGTTTTTTATAAAACCAGAGATGGAAGTTTGTGCAATAAATTTATACGAGTAAAAGTGCAGAAAAAAGGGTTACTGATTGTGGACGGAAATTAGCGCTTCTAAAACATTTTGACTAATTATCCCACAAAGAGTTGAAAAATGGCGATGACCTCAAAAAATATTTAGAATGAGTTCTAAGCAAGTCTTATAAGTTCCTGACACACCCATAAATTAAATCCGGTAAAACAATGGAGACACATAAGTTCACGCTTCGAAAAGGAAATGGAGTTCGATAATATTTTTTCCCTTTCGTCACATTAAATATTAAGGAAAGTAAACGAATATTAACGTCTGATTCGGGGCTGTAGCATCGATCCATTTTTGTTTTCAAAGAAACGAGAAACGAAACGCTTATTGAAAAATTTCACTTACTAAACACTTGTTAAAAGACAACTAGGTAAGTATGCAAGAAACAAAATTTCATTTTTATAAAGGATTGAAAATTCTAAAACCAGTTCGTGATTACACACTTCAAAACACGTTAAACATTGTTTTCAGATTTTTTTCCGCTTTATTTTGTACAGTTGAATGAAAAAGACTGAAAAGATTATGGGAGTTGGCATTTCAAAGTTTACGCCTTTGCAATGATATTTTATGCAGAAAAACATTTTCTTTTGAACATTTGAGCTTGCTGTCAGCTGTCACTTTGACATTTAGTGTTTTTGTTGTTTTGGACATATTTTTTTTTCGATAATATGGTAAATTGAAGGTTATTAAAAATGATGATGCTTTAGTTATATAAATTATAGTAGAAATAATCATCACAAAGGTTTAAAATATTTTTAACACTCACAGTGTCATATTTTATATTCTTAAAGATCAATAAGAATAATCATCATAATTTTTCATTGATATGTAGTTGTAGTTATGTTTTTTTTTAAAAGTAAGTTTAAGACATCATAATAACAAAAATATGCTACGGTTTTGGTAACTGTACCCATAAAGTCATAAAAAAGTCATTTATTTATGCAAATAGGCCCACTTTTACTCGTCCCAATATACAAACATAGTCGTCCAAATCACAAAACTTGATTAAGGTAATGTTGCATAATAAAGTTCAAAATTAAATACTTATTAGATATACCATTGACATCGGCATCTTACTTTTACAATAACTACAAAATTGTTTATTGATCAAAACAAAATTTAAAAAAAAAAACGATTGATTTCGTCGAGTTTTAACACCCCGCGAAAAGTATGAGATTAATAGACAAATTGTGGAACAAAGTGTGGAAAATCGAAACAACCTCTTTTTCCTTGCCTAATACAGTTTCCTTTACAAGTACCATTTACAATATTATGGTTGCGACTGATCATAAACAAAAATAGGGTTACTCGTACCTTTTCTGGCAGTTCGTGGCCACCACATACAAGGCAACAAAAATGCTAATGTTTAGGTTTGAACCAAAGATAAACTTTTAATTGTGATATCAAAAAATAACTTACCACCTACTTAGCAACCGTTTTATTAACAACATATCCTATCAAAGCAACTCGAGCCACTTGGACAGCAAATTTTGAAATATCGTTCCTGAATTTTCGGAAAATGATGTTGATCACTAACGAAAACGTAAGCATATCGTAAGATTTTAGCTGGTTTTATTTGTGACTTTACTGCTTGTTAACACAGAGTAGATGATGAATGTTATTGTATTAGTTCTAAATTACCGTTTACTGTTTTATTTTGTTAAATAATTCATAAAAAACATAAAATTGTGTGGGTGGCTAAAGCTAAAGCGTCTGATGTTTAAAAAAAATGTAGCAAAGACGTGACCCTATTAATATCTGACTCCATGTACTTACGCTCTTTTAGAATGGAGAGTTTTGAAACAATTACTATTAGAGAAAATACTGAAAAGAAATGACAGTGAAAAGATACTGAACCCTTCATCTTTGAAGTTTTTTCAGGAATAACATAAAAATATGCAAAAAAATTGAAATGTTGTCAATTGTGGTCGTACATGGTACCCATGGATTTTATCTGTACCAATTGCAGCTGCCACTGGCTTTGCTAAAATATGATTTTTTGATTTAATTCGAAACCATATTCAGAATTAACAGGTTTCTGTTCCTCTCTCGGGATCGGGATCGCGATAGTACATGGTAAAACCTAATTGTGTTTTCTAATTTTGGCGTCCATACATTTTATAATATTTTGCGATATTAAAATGGAGTGGGGTGATAAAGAGAACCGAATCGCTGTAATTGCGTTACATAAAGGTGGTATGGAGCCAAATGCAATTTTTAAAACTCTCCATACGCTTGATATTAAAGGTCAAATGTTTGTGTACCGGGCTATCAATAAGTACAATAAGACCTCCTCTGTTTGTGACAGAAAAAGATCAGGAACTCTATTTTTGAATCACTCACTTCAAGATGGCGAGTGATTTTCGTTCGAAGATGAATTAAAAAAAAACTCGTTGTCGAACGAAAATGATTCAAAAAATAGGGCCCTGGCCGTTCACGTAGTGTTCGTACGAAAAAGGTGGTCAAAGCAATAAGGGAAAGAATTCGCAGAAATCCTGTTCGAAAGCAAAAGATTTTATCTCGGGAGATGAAGATAGCACCCAAAACCATGTCGCGTATTTTAAAAGATGACTTAGGACTTGCAGCCTGTAAGAGACGCACTGGTCATTTTTAACTGATAATTTAAAAAAGAATAGGGTGGTAAAATCGAAAAAAACTACTGAAGCGGTACGTACGCAAAGGGAGGTCACAGAAAAATTTTGTTTACGTATGAGAAAATCTGTACAATTGAGCATCATTTTAACACACAAAATGACCGTATTTATGTTTAAACCTCTAAGGAAGCTACCCAATTAGTCGGCAGAGTGCAACGTGGGCATTACCCGACTTCAGTGATGGTTTGGTGTGGTGTTAGCTATGAAGGAGTGACTGAGCCATATTTTTGTGAGAAAGGTATCAAAACATCGGCACAAGTGTATCTTGACAAGGTAGTTAATCCCCTTAATAACACCATATTCAGTAACCAAACATGGTCTTTCCAACAAGACTCGGCGCCGGGTCATAAAGCTCGGTCCACGCAGTTTTGGTTGGAAGCGAACGTTTCGGACTTTCAGAGCTGAAGACTGGCCGTCGTCTAGCCCCGATCTTAATCTGCTGGATTATGATTTATTGTCAGTTTTAGAGAGTACGGCTTGCTCTTAACGCCATGATAATTTGGAGTCCCTAAAACAATCCATACGATTGGCAGTGAATAATTTTCCCATGGAAAGAGTGCGTGCTTCTATCGATAACTGACCTCAACGTTTAAAAGACTGTATTGCAGCCAATGGAAACCACTTCGAATAAGTTTTTTTTATATTTTAAATTGTTTTATATTTATGTATAAAACTAACACACTGTAAAAGTAATAAATATTGTTTGCATTATATTTTTTTTCTTTGTGATGATGTATATTGGTATGTTTATGTAATTTATAAGTATTTATTTACTTTGATATATTCGTATATAAGTAATAATAAGCAGAATGAATGTTTATCACTCTCTTTTTTGCATCTATAACTTTACTTGCAACGCCTGTATTATAATACCCTCTACCAATATTGTTTATATAACTCTCCTTTAGCGGTAGTACTAAAAATTGAAATAAATCATGCAGCTAATCTTACTTTTTAATCTGTAACCTCTCCTCAGGTGCTGGTGGTTTTTAACCAGTAGTAAAGCATTTGACTAGTTGGACCATTAAGTGAGCTATTTGAGGCCGGTCGTACTGCAGGTCGTTAATGGATTGACAATGACAAAGATTGAGCGCTCGTGGACTAAACCGCATGAAGCAATGCTCTTGCAGACCTAGTCGAATCTTTTTGAATTTTATAACATAATTTAGGTGTAAAATGGTCAAAAGGTTCGCCGGCATAATTAGCTAGGTCCCTTGGACCAAAGACGCAGCGTAGGACGTCCACCGACCAGTTGGACAGACAACCTTGTAAAGATCGCAGGATCAAACTTGATGCAGACTGCTGGAGATCGGTCGCTGTGGAAAGTCGTGGGGTAGTGATAATGATGATGATCTCCAATGCCTTCAACACAGTCGACCATGATATTCTCCTCGCTATCCTATCCCACCTGCAAGTCTCATCCTCCGCTGTGGAATGGTTTTCTTCATACCTTCGCGGTCGCCAGCAAGCGGTTCGCCGCGGTCAATTCTTTTCGAACTGGACTGACTTGTCGGTTGGCGTGCCGCAGGGAGGCATACTATCTCCAATCCTGTTTTCTGTATTTATTAATCTTTTAACTCCCCTTCTTACTTCTTCTTTCCATCTCTACGCTGATGACCTCCAACTATACTCCCAAGCGGATCCTTCTTCGATCAACGGCGCCATCCACCAGCTTAATGAGGATCTTAGTGAAATCAGCAGCTGGTCCAGTAGGTTTGGTGTCAAAGTAAATCCCAGCAAGTGCCAAGCTATTATCATAGGCAGCCCGGGGCAACTACACAAAATCGACCAGAACACCTTACCTCCCATAGTCTTCGATGGTGAGGTCGTAGTGTACTCGTCTTACGTCAAAAACTTAGGACTCTACATGGACTGCACATTGAGTTGGACTCAACACATTAAGGAAGTCAGCAGGAGGGTTACCGGCGCCTTACGAGCACTGTACCGCTTCAAACATTTTCTCCCTTCTGGTACGAAGACCCTTCTCGTACAGTCTCTGGTACTACCTATAATTGACTACGGTGATATCTGCTGTACTAACATCTCTCAGGACTTCCTTAATAAGATGGACCGGCTCCTTAACAACTGCATCAGATTTGTGTTTGGTCTTCGCAAATATGATCACATCTCCCAATTTCGCACCCAGCTTGGCTGGCTTCCCATCCGGCAGCGTAGACACCTTCGAACACTTTGCATGCTGTACTCCATTCTTTTCAATCCCAAGTCTCCGTCGTACCTTAAAGACAAATTCTCGTATCTCCATACTTCTCATGACCGGTCCCTTCGCTCCAGTAGCTCTCTCCAACTGTTCACTCCGCGTCACTCTTCTGGCTTCATGTCCAATTCATTTACCCTCACAGCCATTTGACTTTGGAATGGCCTCCCAAAGACAGTACAAACATCCTCCTCCAAATTCTCTTTCAAGATGGCCCTCCGAGCACTTTACAAGGAAGAGATATCGAACTTGTCTCACTGACCTCTTTTTTTTTCTCACATGTGTACCATTAGTATTATTATTATGTGTATGTACTATGTGTATGTTTATTATTCCATAATTATGTATTAATGTATACGGTATTTATGTAATAAGTAGTATGTATGTTTATTTTTTGCTTAAATACCTATTGTAGGTTTAATCAAGCTCTCACTTTTGCTCTTCTATCACTTTCTTCGCGCCGCCAGCAATTTCTCTGTATAGACCTATGGTTGACTGGTAGAGAATGCTTTTAGCATTAAGTCCGCCATATGTACCTTTTGTTTGTGCATGAAGTGTTTTAAATAAAATAAAAAAAAAAATGATGAATTAACTAGGCACATGCTTGCTTGCATCGTCCTTTAACTATAAATTTAATCGTCTTTTAATTCTTTCTAAGAGTATTTGGTCATTGGGAAGATTCTCCTTAGATAGAGTTTAGGTATATTATAATGTAGAACTACGTAAGGTTATCTTACTATGGTTAGGTTGATCGAAATCTTAAAAAACTTCAATGATATAAATAGCAAATTGCACTTGTAAAAAGCAACTTTGGCTGTTGTGATAGACGAGGAAACACGGTAAGACACGGGGTTCGTTTCCTCATCTGTCACAACAGCCAAAGTTGCTTTTTACAAGTGCAATTTGCTATTTATATTATTAAGTTTGTATAGTGACAAAACACTATAAAAGCTAAATAATAATTAAAACTTCAATGAGTTGTTTATTGTACTTTGCTTACCAATATTTTTTTTTCAATTTTATTGAAATCACAAATTTAACGATAAAATGATATACCGAAATGTTTATTTTATAGAAGTTCTATCTAATTTCTTTACCAATCACTTCAGACACTGTCTCATTAAATCGAAATTAAGTCGGACCTGCATTAAAAAAAGAAGGACGGAAAGAGAGTCGGAGAAGGGTATTAAAAAGTATTGATTAGCCGGGCCTCCACCTGCAAATCAGAATTGATTCGAATAAAAAGTGCCTAATCTTGAGCTTCACAGCTGACCTCACGAGCGAAAACGATGAGTGGTTAAAGAATTAGGGCAATTAAGGATTAGTTCCTGTGGAACTCAATGCCAAGGTTATTTTTCCTGTGGCAATTAAGCAGCTCTGCTTTTAACGAATTATTAGCAAATTCGTATCATCCAATCAGCAGATTAGTGTGGGACAGCACACTTAAGTTGCATCGCAATGCTAATTTTGCGACTCAACTAAACAGCTGGATGGAACTTGAATGGACTGAAGCAAAAAATACGCCCCCTGTAGTCTATGAAGTCTGATGAAGGTTTAAATGATGCATTTATGTAATCCGGTTATGCAAAGTGCTCCGTACCACATGCACTTTGCCATCTCATTAATGTAATTATAATTTTGTGCAACAGCTGAATAATTTGGTAAAATAATTACCGCATCGTGTTCGTTTAGTACACATCTGTGAATGTGTTTTAATTAAAGTGACCAATCAGTGAACCGACGCATTAACATCATGAATTTTAACATAATGAAACGTGGTGGTTGATGATATATCTTGTGGGATCCTATAATTATTAGCATTAAAACACAAGAAACGGTATCAGAGTTCATGTCTCGTGATATTATTTGCCTTGTTGCTACGTTTTGTACCTACGTACGTAAAATAGGAGAAAAACTATAGCGCAAAAAACAGACTTAGAAGCTCAAAATAATGCATTTGCTCACTGTTAAGGAACGAAAAGAAACAAAATCATTTGGAGTTTGTGTAGGTATGATATGCGTAGGAAGACTATTGATGTAGGTTTATTGTTTAAGCTTGAGATCATGCACCGACTCCAAATGAATTTGTCTCTCCTTAACAGAGAGCAAATGAGCTTATTCGGTGGTGGTTTAATTTTTTTATTTTTTATTTCATATTTTTTAGTTGTTACCTCTCAGAAACTACTCAATCAATTTTGATGAAACTCACACTGAACCCTAAGTTCAAATACACCAAATTGAAGAAGATTCTTCTCTCTTTGGCTTCCCGTTTTAGAGAAATCCGTGGACAAACATACAAATCACACATACGTACACTTATGAAATTGAACATACGTGTTTTGAAGCCTTATTAGATCAAAATACTGAAATATTATACAATTCTAACGATATCACATACTTACATGCACATTGAATTTAAGACCTTCTTTTTTAAATCGGTAAAATGAGGATAGAATAGACCGTAGAAGGATTTTCTTAAATTATTCATCATTATAAAACCAGCAGAGATGAAGGTACTTCAATTCAGATTTCAGGCCGTAGTGTGTACTCCCGGCATTTTGTTCGGGAAAAATAAAAGTCGTATGCAGTAATTCTATTTCGTACGCGGGTATACGCTGCTCTGCATGACTTATTTCAAATAATGACACCGTGAACTCGGCTGAAGTATGTTTGCACGATAATAGTGCTTGTAATTTTCTATGTATACAAGAGAAATAAGATTGCAGTGACTGCGTGAGTTGCAAAGTATTTTTATGCGATGTTAGGTTCAAAGATTGCAGATTGCTTATGATAAGAATGTACGTCTAAGATATGTCGAGTGCTAGTTTTGTTTGGCTAATGTTTTTTGTATAAAAGGTTGAAAGTGGCTGGTTCATAAAATAATATGGTGTTGATTTTGTACAAGTATATGGAATTAAAAAAAAACTACTCTAGTTTTCTTAGTAGCAATTAAATGGAGTTCATTCTTTTTTAAAAGTCAAAAGTTTATAGGGGGGGGGGGGGGGGGGGGGGGGGAACGCCTTATGATTCTGTTCCTTAAAAAGCTACAAATTACCTTTCACAAGGGTTCAACACAACTCCTAAGGGTTAAGGAGCTCCACCATCCGCTCAGCACCACACAATGTTGACTATGTCTATGTATAAAATACGACGATATAAAGATTCTAAAACAAAAACACTATACCTATGTGCCTTTAAAATGTAAGCAAAAACAAATACAAATCGCCCAATAAAGGACCGCAATATGAAGTAACACAGCCACAAAAAAGCATACAGTAAAATTGATCACCTCCTCCTTTTTTTAAATTCAGTTAAAAAAACGAGATGATGATGCCCTCTCAGACGTATCCGTCGACGTCGACACCCTTAACTAGTGTTAGCCTGGGCTCTTGCATGAGCGCGAACATGACTTGCAAATACAAATTTGGTTTTGCAAGTCTGGTGTAAGGGGCACAGTAGAGAGCCCAAGGTTCATTGAACGTATACTCATAGGCCTACTCTTGCGGATTTGGCGTTTGGCGTCGTGATCTTTGAGCCGTGCTCGCTAATAATCTTTTAAACCCGACTTGACAGCAGTTTGCCATTCAATTCTCTGTGTAGCCAACCTCTCCCACGATTCACACGGTACGTTGGCAGCAGTCAGACGGCGCTTTAACACGTCTGTTTAATGGTTAAGAATGTTTTTAACACTCACAGTGTCGTATTTTAAATTGATGAAGATGAAATAAGAAACCAAAAATTTTGCGCACGGGCGGGACTCGAACCAGCAACTTTCTAAACCAAACGCTTTTCCAATTGAGCTCCTTAGCTTTTGGGCCGACCATGCGAAATTTCTGGTCTCTTATTATGACCCGGTTAGCCAGTAAGTTTCTGGTTTGAGTCTCGCCCGTCCGCAAATTTTTGTTCGCTCACTCTTTAACGCAGGTACGGCCCACCAGAGCTGGAATTGTGTAAAGCAATCGTATTCATTTGACAGTTCATAATGTACGGTTTGATCTGTCAAACCCTTTGTTCTTTACCGTCTGATAGATCATACCGTACGTTTTGAATTGTCAAATGAATACGATTGCTTTACACAATCGCACCCCTGGGTTGAGATTACCTGAGCTGATCTCAGAGTAAAATATTCATTTTGGCAACCTGGTAGGCTTCATGCGCACGATGTGTCCGCACCAGCGTAATTGATCATTTATTAGGAGGCACTCTATTCCTGGAAGTTTGGTTCGGCGTAGAATCTCAGAGTTTGGCACACGGTCCTGCCACTTCAGGCGGAGGACTGCTCGGATACATTTAAGTTTGAAAAAAGTACAGTCGAATATTATTGATAACCTCCTTCTTTTTGAAGTTTGTTAAAAACAATAATTATAAAGCTAACTCAACTTGAAACTACTTATCTGTGTACCTGCTATAAAAGCAGCAGGTATGCTTGTCCTAAAAGTAATGTTGTGCCAATAAAAACGGATACTAGGATAGGAATATCAGAGCAGGAACAGTTGCTGGGGCCTGAATTCCTGTCTCAAATTGTTGTTTAGTCAGATAGTTGTGATACTAACTATCAATAGTTAACAACAAAATAGTACCTACACTCAATACTCGCAGTGATGGATAGCTGGTCGCAGCACCCTAATGGCACTACAGCCGGTATAAGTCCGTCCTAACGATGTTCTACGCGTTTACGTTTCTACGTGACTGACCTCAGGTAATAGCGCCCGAACTGTGACCCCACTCTTTGAGACTTGACAGAACCTTTGGTTCTTGTTGTCGCATTCACTCTCACTGACATACGGCATGAAGGACAGGGATAGCTAAAGTAGAACATGCGATGATTGGTGAAATAGCAAGAGTGAAAACGTAGTTAGGTATATACTCTATAGTAGGACATTTAGGCGCATAGCCTAATAAGGCCCAATTAATTTGTCCAATATCTACTTAGGTTCATTTTTATTCGAAAACCGCTTATAATGTTACCCTCCCATGTAGGGTTTCCAAGTTTGGGAGGTTCCAAGATAGAATTAAAGTTAATTGGTTTTCAAAAGCTTGTTATTTCATTGTCATAATAAGTTATAATGTCATGCATTTTTAAATTCCATATTTGACCATAGAGAATCTACTATGGTTAACAAACAATACAGCTTTCTTTTGTTTTTAAGACGTAAAATATTTTTTACTAAAAGGCAAAAACTGAAGAGTGCCAGCCGGATTATAACAGATCTCTTTAATCAAATTACGCTTAACAAAGGTTGTCGACGTTTTTCAATCCTCACTTAAGTCGATTAGCAGCTTAAGCTGGCAGATGACAACTTGAAACGGTAGATCATTTGAAAGGAAATATTCCAGAAACGTCGTCGGTAAACATTAAGGGAGGATACTCTAATACGTAGGCAAATAAGAATAAAGCAGAAAATATTTTTCCTTATGCTATGATTCTGAAAATAGCGAGAGGAATGTTAGCGTTTGGGCTATACTTAGTCTACACTGTTTTTATGAAAACGTCCAAACATTGCTGTCTATATAATTTGATAACGGAAATATTATTAGGTAAATAGGCATATAAAATAATTCTCTAACATAAGGATTTAGATAAAGGATTCATTCAAACCCTCATCTTTTAAACGGTACGGTCGGGGCTAACGCCTTATCATTTTAAAACGATAATCGCTTGCACACACGAGAACGAAAACGGACGTCACTACAAACAAAATATGTGGCAGTTGCAAATTGAAGCAAATCTATCCACCCGGCTCGGGAACAGCACCAACTAGGCGTCAACCATAACAGAAGCACGTTACGTAAAGGGAACAGCAACACCTTGGCATGGGATCGGCACCGGATAGGCACCGGATAGCGAACGCTGCGCCTCGGGTTGTGTTTGCTACAACTTATGACAGTTTTTCTTGTGAATGACAGCCCGTTTGACAGGGTGGGCGAATAGTTGACAACCATCGGGTGACTCCCCGTAAGCGCGTTACAACGCATGCACCGCTGGTTGAGAGTGGGTCCCGAGCTGATTTCGATCCGAGGTGGTGAGGTTACGAAGTTGATAGATGTGTGAAGTATGGAGTTACATACAAATGATACTGAACGCCTTAAGTTAATACGGTGCTAGTCTTGTATCGGGTGTATAGATGTGCTAGATTTAAGGTGGCGGTGACTTCGATAGTAATTTCACTACCAAAAATGTAGTAACTTTATGGTTTTCAAACTAAACTTTACTTTCGAAAGTACCAAGTTAATCTACAGTTTAAAGATATAATTATTTAGCAAATTCATATTAGTAGGAAATAAATAAAATTTTAAGCAATTTATATTAAAAGAATTTTCTGGATGCTTATTGATAAAGAAATAACATCTTATTACACAAAGAAGTAATATTAATGTTAAATTTGAAAAAAAATAGAAAATGAACAAACCATAAGTAGGTAATAACAGATTTTCACATGAATTGCCATTCATTTGGTCACACCTTTGCACAGTCTCACCTTATTTATGGGAGTGATTAATGAAAATATGTTAAAATTGGTTATCTTATGGTTTGTTCATTTTGCTAAACCTTTAAAAAACATAAATATTACTTATTTGTAAGATGTTATTTCTGCATCAATAAGCATCCCGCAAACCCTTTTCATTGGAACTGCTCAGCAATGCAAACAAAACTCGTGGTATATTTTACGACGTCAATTAAAAACGGCTGCATATTTGCTTTGAGCCTTAAAAGCGAGTAGTGAAAAGAATATGCGAACATTTATTTTCATATCTTTAAAATGTTTATTCACTTGGTACTATTAAAAGCAGTTTTTTAGGTCCTCGCAAAATTGAAATAAGGGATGAGTTTTCAAAGAATACACTTGTGTCCAAATCGTTATGTTGTGGATAATTCAGTGAAGTACCTATTTATTTATATAGCCATAATCCTCTTTAGTAGACAACAACGTCTGTATATTTTCGTAAAAGCGGTGATTGGAATAAGTATGGTCTTATAACACAAATGATATATTTATGTTTTTTTTTTTGTAAAGTTTCGCAGGATCGCACTGTATGCAGACAGCTCTCATCCTGTCGCCGTGGTAAACCGTGGGGAAGGCCTATGTTCAGCAGTGGCGACCTTTGGCTGATGATGATCCTTAAGGTTTTAAAAACAAGCCATAAGTACATAATTAGATTTTTTTTTAACAATTGTCAGTCATTTGGGTAAAGTATCACCTGATGTTGAGTGATTACTAAATCGTTATGAATCGGAAAGTTAGTTAAATATATATAAATGTATATAAGTAGATACATATGTAACTAGCTCTAAGCCTTGTCAAGCAATGGTGACCTGAAAAAGTATTTTCTTTTCACCTTTTTTATACGGTTTTGGGTAAATACGAAGTTGGCTTCGAATTAACACCCCAAAGTATGGTAGTCTCCAAAACGCTGTTTTATCTTATCAGAAATCAGAAGAGATATTAGGTAACTAGCAAGCTATTGCAATAAGACTGCAATCCGCGTGTGGACTGAAAATGTTAATAGCCATCGCTTGTAACATGGCTGTCATGGGTATCCGAGCTGCGTTGCCAAATGCTAGTGACCGCTAATTTCGTAGTTTCCAAGCTGTTGTAACACCCGTGATAATTGTAATACGAAAACAATAGAGTTTCACAATTGCTCTGCCTTCCCGTGTAGCGTGCAAGCTCGTCATATTTCACAGGTGCCACCCTGAATTTTAAGATTACATAATTAATTAGCTGCGTAGACTTACTGATTTTAAGCTCTGAAACTTAAAGTCGAAGTTCAGTTTTGTGTAGGTACTTAGTTAATTTGAAGCAGATTTTTTGTATCATAACTAATCTTCTTGCAAACTATGGATATTTTTAACTTAACATTTTAGTGCCGACCACGGTCCTGTGTTGACTGGTCGGAGTCCCACCCGTGCACTAATTTTTGGTTTATTATTTCATCTTTATAATTATAAAAATATGACACTGTAAGTGTTAAAATCATTCTAAACCAATGTCGTTAATATCAATATTGTTTTAAACGTTAACAACGATAAAGCTAATTCTTAAGGCTAAAAATATTTTTTCTTTTGAACCTTACCGATACACCCTACTGAAACTTACGATTTATTACTCACATCAAATAAGCAACAATAAAATTATGAAAACATTTTAAACTCAAAGACAGCATGGGATAATGAACGTTCCAAATAATTTCAATTAACATTTGCAAATTCGGGCTCACGGCTCACCCAAAATGGAATTTGCATAGAATTGATTTGGCTCACCGATTTGTGTAATTCAAATAATAAGGAAACGAGGACACGAAACAGGGAGATCAAAAATTAATTTTATAAATTGGTTCTAGAGGCCAGACGCTGAGTATTATACGGTTAAGCCGCGACTGTGATACTGTTGCTTGGAATTTCGGGAAATGAAGGCCTTTTTTAAAAAAAATAACAGATTTGAAAGCTGATGAAAGGCAACTGGGTATCTTTTAATTGCAAACCTTTTTAGAGTTCCGTAGCCGAATGGCATAAATGGATCCCTTATAGTTTCGTCAAGTTCGTCTGTCTCTCTGTCTGTTTGTCCGTTCGTAGGTCACAGCCACTTTATCATCACATATTTAAAAGGGGGGAAGGGAACTTCGATAGATGGAACGGGCGTACTCCCCCCTCTATATACTAAACTAAGAAAGTGTAAATTATATGTAAACACGATTTGTATTGAATATACGTAAACAGATACTATACTCGTATAACATAGTATATCAGTTGCATGATGATGACAGAAAGCCATTAAGGACCTTTTATTGACAATGAGCAATCTGGAAGATTATTTTTGCAGGTCATTTCTATGAAGGGTATAAGAACGTTTTCGAAATATTTTCTTCTGAGAATCGCATTCAAAAGGTATGAACAATTAGTACATGCATCATTTTAAAAGCTGAATCACTTTGCGTGTATGTACGTAGTCGGAAATGGTATAAATGAACAACCGTATAATCGCGCTTAGAACAAATGGCTAGCATACATTGTACAACGTGTCAGCGCTTACTTTTATTGGAGATCTGACAATAGAGGCCCTACCCTGTACCGTCCATGAGTTTTACTCGCTAGCGATGACGTAAAAAAGTCTATGGAAAATTGCAGTGTCTCTAGCGGTCACTTGCAGAACTAAATTTTTCCATAAACTATATTTAAGTCGTCGCTAGCGAGTAAAGTCACCGTAAACTCATGGTAACGATACCTAATTATTCACTCGCACGAACAAATACTTAGTGTGAGTGTATAAAAAGCTATGATTTAAGGTTGTAGCACACCTATAAACCCAATACGGGAACAACACCGTATCAACTCGAGGTGTTCAGTATTATTTGTATGAAACTCCACACTTCAACGCACATCTATCAACTTCGTAACGTAATCACTTCGGATCGAATCAACTCGGGACACACTCTCGACCAGCGGCGCATGCGTTGTAATGCGCTTACGGCGAGTCGCTCGATCGTTGTCAACGGATAGTTGCCCACCCAATGAAACAGGCTATCATTCACAAGAAGAACTGTCATAAGTTGTAGTAAACACGATCCGAGGCGAGGCGTTCGCTATACGATGCCGATCCCATGCCGAGGCGTTTGCTGCTTCCTTTACCTAACGGGTTTCCGTATGATTGACGCCTGGTTGGTGTTCCCGTGACGGGTGGTTAGATTTTTCTTCAACCTTTAAGGTCTGGAGCTATAAAAGCTCTACACACGCACTGTGTCAAACACGTTACCTTAACGTTGAATGTTTTTTTATATAATTACATTTTATTTTCATTCATATTGTTATATTTTTTATATGGCTATTAAAAGAAGTATTGCATCCAGTAGTAGGTCTTAACTTGCAGGTGATGTCAAAAAACTTTAAAGCCCTTTTGAAAAGTTTTTTTTACGTTCGATAATGCAGCCAGCCTAGCTAGGTTTTTGATGTTAGCTGGTAGTTCATAGGCTCTCATAAAAAAAACATGACAAACAGTAGCCCCCCTAAAGTCGTAGAGTGCTCATAAAAAGGCTGGTTCCGGCCGGTTGTCATGGCGATCGCTACAACACAAATCAGCGTTACCACCGCCCGCCTCCGCGCCGTGACGATGATCGTAGGGCGGCAATCGCTTTGTCGTTGAGTTTAGAGCTGGGACTGATCTAAGAAGGTTTTTTATTGACTATAAAAAGGAGGTATTCAATTCGACCTGTCTGCATGCGATACAATCAGAATTGGATAAAATATTAGTATGTTGATCTTATAAGTAACTTCATTGCAAAATCTTGTGATTGTATGTATGTTTGCATGTTTGTCTCGAGCTTTCGCGAAAACAAGAAGTCATAGCGATCTCGCTATGACTTCTCGTTTTTCTAGTTTCGATTCTTTTTTAGTTCAATCAGGTATAGTTCAACTTAGGTTACAGTGTAAGTTACATCGAAATCGCTTCTGTAGTTTTGAAGTAAGGTTTTGCAATGAGTTAAGATATAAGATATTATGTTTTTATTTACTCGAAACATAAGTGGGGATATGCATGCTATAAAACCGTTAGTTTGTATGTAGGTTAGAGTTGGTTTTAAATTAAATCAGCGTAAGATGAATAAGAATTATTCCGCTATCAGGTATAGTTTCGCTGTAATAGTGGTCGTAGTTTAGAAACTGATTGATATCTTTGGTAAATTGGACACCAATCACATACATTGCTCTGATCCCAAAGTAAGTAGCCAATGCACTTGTGTTATGGAAATCAGACACAACGGTGGTAGGTACCATAACACTCAGACCCGAGCCAATATAGAAAATATCGTTTTCTACATTGACCCGACCGGGAATCGAACCCGGAACCTCACGAAATGGCGACGCTTGAAACCAGCGTGCTAGCCACTCGACCACGGAGCTCGTCAATTACTTGCAACATGTATTTGTACGAGTATTAAAGCATACCTTTTTACCTAATACCCTACCTTGTACCTAAGGTAAGGTTGAAAATGCATACGGATTGCCATTTTAGATTAAAAGTATTTTTATGCCGTTATTCCATCAAAAGAAACGACGCGTTTCTGAATGTGTCAGTGATTGATATAGATACGCTGATTTAAATCTATGCTTTTAGTTGTTTCAGGCTGAAATATATTCACCCTTCAAAGGGCTTCACTAAAATCATGTTTTATACCTTTGCGTAGCGTTCAATAAGTAAAGTTACTTTACCATTTTCATGAATGTAAATCAATATCAAACACTTCTTCTGACACAATCGAAATGAAAGCCATAGAGAGAATAGAATACTAGCTACAGAATATGGACAACATGCATGTTAATATTAGGTAAAATATTGTAAATTCTTAAAACACAAAGCAAACGAGAATACTGGTAGAATGAGAAAATAGTCACACGTCTTTGCTTTGATGATTATGAATGATGTGTTTATAAGGCAAAAATGTTCAAAGCACTGTTGTATGACCTGGGCCCCTATTTTTGAATCACTCGCGTCAAGATGGCGAGTGAAACGCATTCATTAAAGTTGAATTTTCTAATTAAAATCAGTTGAAATTGGCAAAAATACATCTTATTTTTGTAAGTACTTACGTCAATAATTCGCGTGATTATCGTAGATTTTAAATTCGTTTTCGAACAATTATCACACGCCATATTCAAGCGAGTGATTCAAAAATAGAGGCCCAGGGGCTCTGTTTTGGAATCAATCACTTAAATATGGCGTGTGATTTTCGTTCAAAAATCGAATTAAACTCAATAAAATTTGCGTGAAATATATACCTTAGTAGGTACTCACAAAATTATGTCATCTTTTTTTTAAAACACTTCCATGTGAAATTATACTAATTTTCAAAATCGGACATTAATCAAAAAATATCACACACCGTCTTGACACGAGAGATTTAAGAAAAGAAGCCATGAAAAAGTATTTTCCTCATTACATCGCGTAAGAAAGAGTATGTTCTGCTTATAAATTTGGATCGATTATTCCTCCCAAATCCATTACCGGTTCGAAAATAGAGCTGGGAAATTTTATGTTACATACAGGGTATTTAGGGTTATTTTTATTGAGTTAGGTATGTTTTATAAGTGTTATTTAGGGACATGTTAATACTTTGAATAATAGAATTTAAAAAATATTTTATGACCACGAGAGGACTACGATCAAAAAACGTGTAATTAATATTAATTTTAGTAATAATATCCTACTAGCATGTAATACCGTGTTTAAATCATACGATTCAAAATTAAAGTACTTAAAGACGTTTTAAAAGCGTGGTGATTCCATTATTAAAAATACCTTAATGAAGTGAACGGCAAAAAAAAATTTCAAGCACACACAAGCAAT
>CAWUPE010000617.1:7500-15000 GCA_963924145.1 Pyrausta purpuralis
TTCGTTTATTAGTTGAGCGCGTTAATACTTAATGTATGTAAGTTGATAATAAAAATGCTTTAAATTTCTAGCTTAGTTTATAGAGATATATTGTAATATTGATTTGGCATTATAATGACGAGGTAGGCACTTTTTTACTGCCTATATGGAATGCCACGCCCCTGCTAACTGACCCACCCACCTATTATGCGGTGGATATATGGCGCGTCCATATTAATAGACTATTACATAATATTTTTTTCATATCCCCTTATACGATGGCCACACGGGGAAGGGCTGGGAGGGTGGGGTACACGGTACACGGCGGGCGAGGTGTGATTTAGTGGTTTAAAAGAAATTTGAATGTGCCTTTTTTATTTTTGAAAATTCCTTGGTTAGTGCAAAAATTTGATCGGATTGAATAAAAATAAATTAGGTAACTACCAACATAATGTATGTAGATAGGAGGTACTTATTAATGAAATGCAATGCAATGCAATACAATAATAATAATAATAATAAGTATATTGGGATAATTTTATCCGATAAATTTTTTAGGTTTTTTTATCCGATAGGTTTTGGTAATCCGTCTCATACATACACTGCTCGATGAATGCAGAGCAACGGTATCAAATCGATACAGATACAATATTTGTTAACTGTTTGTAGGTATTTTAACAAACATAAACACTTAAATACATGTAATAGGGGGTATAAAGTTTGTCCGGTTGGTTTGTTATTTTAGTCAAGTATTTGTTATGGATTGTTTCATATTATTTGTATATATATGAAATTGAATATATATATATATTCAATTTGTACGTTACTCTTAATAAGTTTGTTGGACTTGATCTCCCAATATTTTATTTATTGTTTAACACGCTTATATTATTAGCTTCACTTGTAACTATGTATGTGTAAGAAAAACTTGGAATCGTTATTTGACCCACTTTCCGGTCTTCGATTAGGATGAAATTTTGCACACGCTCTGACTTTTGATGACAATACATGACAAGCTAAGAAACGTCATTACAAAACCAATATGGCGGCCTCCCCAAGATGCCAAACAGGCTATTGGAAATGGGTAAAAACCCATTATATGAGTATCAAATGAAAGGGTTTGCTCTCAGGAATACGACAAAAATAGTCACGTGACTTAAATCCAACATGGCGGACATTAAAGATATCGATTTGGCTATTTGAAATGCACCCCCATGATATGGGTATTAAATGAAAGGGTTTGCTGAATTTGATACGATAAACATGATAGTTTTTTAAACTATTGTAATTATTAGTTTGTAAATGTAACCGAACCATGGGTTACCTAAATGGTTTTTTTTGTTAGTTTTTGAAATCTTTCTGGAATGTTTCTTCGGAGCCTAACAAAATCAAACCTAACCTCATCTAACCTAACCTTCGGTTACCTGAGGGTGTTTTTTTCTAGATTTTAAATTATTTCTGGAATGTTTCTTCTGAACCTAACAAAATGAAACCTAACCTAATCTAACCTAACCTTCGGTTACCTAAGGGTGTTTTTTTCTAGATTTTGAATTTTTTACTGGAATGTTTCTTCTGAACCTAACCTAATCTAACCTAACCTTCGGTTACCTAAGAGTGTTTTTTTCTAGATTTTGGATTATTTCTGGAATGTTTCTTCGGTGCCTAACAAAATCAAACCTAACCTCATCTAAGCTAACCGTGGGTTACCCAAATGGATTTTTTTGTTAGTTTTTGAAATCTTTCTGGAATTTTTCTTCGGACCCTAACAAAATGAAACCTTACCTAATCTAACCTAACCTTCGGTTACCTAAGGGTGTTTTTTTCTAGATTTTGGATTTTTTACTGGAATGTTTCTTCGGAGCCTAACAAAATCAAACCTAACCTCATCTAACCTAACCGTGGGTTACCCAAATGGATTTTTTTGTTAGTTTTTGAAATCTTTCTGGAATTTTTCTTCGGACCCTAACAAAATGAAACCTTACCTAATCTAACCTAACCTTCGGTTACCTAAGGGTGTTTTTTTCTAGATTTTGGATTTTTTACTGGAATGTTTCTTCGGAGCCTAACAAAATCAAACCTAACCTCATCTAACCTAACCGTGGGTTACCCAAATGGATTTTTTTGTTAGTTTTTGAAATCTTTCTGGAATTTTTCTTCGGACCCTAACAAAATGAAACCTTACCTAATCTAACCTAACCTTCGGTTACCTAAGGGTGTTTTTTTCTAGATTTTGGATTTTTTACTGGAATGTTTCTTCGGAGCCTAACAAAATCAAACCTAACCTCATCTAACCTAACCGTGGGTTACCCAAATGGATTTTTTTGTTAGTTTTTGAAATCTTTCTGGAATTTTTCTTCGGACCCTAACAAAATGAAACCTTACCTAATCTAACCTAACCTTCGGTTACCTAAGGGTGTTTTTTTCTAGATTTTGGATTTTTTACTGGAATGTTTCTTCGGAGCCTAACAAAATCAAACCTAACCTCATCTAACCTAACCGTGGGTTACCCAAATGGATTTTTTTGTTAGTTTTTGAAATCTTTCTGGAATTTTTCTTCGGACCCTAACAAAATGAAACCTTACCTAATCTAACCTAACCTTCGGTTACCTAAGGGTGTTTTTTTCTAGATTTTGGATTTTTTACTGGAATGTTTCTTCTGAACCTAACAAAATCAAACCTAACCTAATCTAACCTAACCTTCGGTTACCTAAGAGTGTTTTTTTCTAGATTTTGGATTATTTCTGGAATGTTTCTTCTGAACTTAACAAAATCAAATCAAACCTAACCTAATCTAACCTAACCGTGGGTTACCTAAATGGATTTTTTTGTTAGTTTTTGGAATCTTTCATCTGAACCTAACAAAATGAAACCTTACCTAATCTAACCTAACCTTCGGTTACCTAAGGGTGTTTTTTTCTAGATTTTGGATTTTTTACTGGAATGTTTCTTCTGAACCTAACAAAATCAAACCTAACCTAATCTAACCTAACCTTCGGTTACCTAAGAGTGTTTTTTTCTAGATTTTGGATTATTTCTGGAATGTTTCTTCTGAACTTAACAAAATCAAATCAAACCTAACCTAATCTAACCTAACCGTGGGTTACCTAAATGGATTTTTTTGTTAGTTTTTGGAATCTTTCATCTGAACCTAACAAAATGAAACCTAACCTAATCTAACCTAACCTTCGGTTACCTAAGGGTGTTTTTTTCTAGATTTTGGATTTTTTACTGGAATGTTTCTTCTGAACTTAACAAAATCAAATCAAACCTAACCTAATCTAACCTAACCGTGGGTTACCTAAATGGATTTTTTTGTTAGTTTTTGGAATCTTTCATCTGAACCTAACAAAATGAAACCTAACCTAATCTAACCTAACCTTCGGTTACCTAAGGGTGTTTTTTTCTAGATTTTGGATTTTTTACTGGAATGTTTCTTCTGAACCTAACAAAATCAAACCTAACCTAATCTAATCTAACCTTCGGTTACCTAAATGGATTTTTTTGTTAGTTTTTGGAATCTTTCATCTGAACCTAACAAAATGAAACCTAACCGAATCTAACCTAACATAAGGTTTTTTTTTTTTAGTTTTTGGAATCTCTCTAACCTTTTTTTTTTTTTTTTTTTTTTTTTTTTTTAACGTCAGGAAATGCAGTTTACGCACCGTACCTCTCCGTTGGGGAACGGAGGGGCGTGTGTGGGACTCCCCCGGATACGCCCCCGGGTATACCCACTAAAACCTGACGACGCCCGCCGCGTTTGGTGGCTTTGACAGCAGGGGCCGCGGTGTCTCAACAGTCCCGCGACCCTTGCCAGCGCAACCTCCACCCTCCATCAGGAGGGCGGATCTCCACGGAGTGGGGCGATCCCACTCCCGACGGCACCCTAGCGCCTCAGGAGGGTCCCTGGTGATTGGACAGAGGTGTCCCCACACCGTCTGTCCGAGACCCTCCCGACGAGGCGAGCCACGCCCGACGGCAAATGCACGCCGAGCTCGCCCAGAGGACCAAAGTCCTCAGGACATCCCCTGCCTCCTCTGCTAAATCAGAGGGGTGCCGGGAGTCCAACGACTTTTAGTGAGCCGCCGCTCGATGCGAGACAGACGCGACTCACTATGGCCACTGCCGCCCGATACGGGAACAGACGCAGCGGCACTCTCCACGGAGCATCTTGGCTTCACCTGCCGCTGGATTGCGACAGGCTACTGAGCCCCCTCGCCACGACAAGGCGTGCTCCATTCGAGGGGGGAATCTCTCTAACCTAACCTAACCTAACCTAACCTAACCTAACCTAACCTAACCATGGGTTTTTTTTTCCCAACCCAAAAAAATAACTTATTTTACGCCCGCCGCGTCGCGCGCACGATATTGCGCGTTCAGAATTTTTCGACATTGGAGTCGGTCGCTTGTCCACTCGTGACAGAATTGAAACGAAGAGCGCAGCAACGCGTTTGTTAGTATCAATCCGTGGCGAGAGGGGCGTGCAAACACACTCCGCGGCGCTGTGGGCGCGCATTGCGCGTGCGCACGACAGCGAAGTGTCGTTCGGAGGAAAGGCAAAGAGCGGCGGGAAGGCGCGCGCCCTTCCGTTTAACCGCCGTTCGTTGAGTACTCTAGCTGGCATCGTCGGTCTCTTCAGGCGCGTCGCACCACTTGTTGTTTGTTATGTGTGCGGTGTGAGCGCGGTAGAGTCGCGGCGGCGCTGGCTTTGTTAAACTTTGTAGATCGACGGATCCGTTATTGTATATATGGATTTCGTAGAAACGGTCTCACTCAAGGCCTATATTGTGTTCCATGCGTATGTGTGTAACACTTTGGTCCGATGCAATTCTATCAGTGTTGTGTCTGAAAAGCGCCGATGGACGGTTAATATGCGTCCTCGTCAATTTTCAACAACACTGACGGAGGAGCGTCATACATATTTTTCTGGTCTGGTTCGGGATCTCTCTTGCTCCGGGCTGTTTGTCGCTAATGTGTACAAAACGTCAGTTGGAAGAGTTTTTTTTACATAAAAGTGAAAAGTGATCTGTGCGAACCTTCAGTGTGGGCGCCTCCTTCATTTGGAGCGCTAAGTGCCCTTGTTCGCGATCTGATCGGAGACGACACAGATCGCGTACAGCGTGCGACACACCGATATATTATGACCAATATAGTCACGCCTCGATATCCGACGGTAAAACGTCGAATCGGGCGCAAGACACAGAACAGAGTAGAGAGATGAACACGCGTCGCGTGTTTTTTTTTCTACTTTTATCATGTGTAAGCTCCCTGGTTGATCCTGCCAGTAGTTATATGCTTGTCTCAAAGATTAAGCCATGCATGTCTCAGTGCAAGCCGTATTAAGGCGATACCGCGAATGGCTCAATATATCAGTTTTGGTTCCTTAGATCTTACTCAGTTACTTGGATAACTGTGGTAATTCTAGAGCTAATACATGCAATCAGAACTCTGACCAGTGATGGGATGAGTGCTTTTATTAGATCAAAACCAATCGACGGAGGGCCTCGCGTTCGAAGTCGTTAATTTTGATGAATCTGGATAACTTTTGCCGATCGCACGGTCCAGTACCGGCGACGCATCTTTCAAATGTCTGCCTTATCAACTTTCGATGGTAGTTTCTGCGACTACCATGGTTGTCACGGGTAACGGGGAATCAGGGTTCGATTCCGGAGAGGGAGCCTGAGAAACGGCTACCACATCCAAGGAAGGCAGCAGGCGCGCAAATTACCCACTCCCGGCACGGGGAGGTAGTGACGAAAAATAACGATACGGGACTCTTACGAGGCCTCGTAATCGGAATGAGTACACTTTAAATATTTTAACGAGGAACAATTGGAGGGCAAGTCTGGTGCCAGCAGCCGCGGTAATTCCAGCTCCAATAGCGTATACTAAAATTGTTGCGGTTAAAAAGCTCGTAGTTGCATTTGTGCGCCGCGCTGTCGGTGCACCGCATCCGCGGTGATACTGACACGTTTGCGGAGCATATCGTCGGTGAGCCGACGGTCAAACGTCGGTTCAATATCAAAATCCTATCGCGGTGCTCTTCATTGAGTGTCGAGATGGGCCGACAACTTTACTTTGAACAAATTAGAGTGCTCAAAGCGGGCTCAAAATGCTGCTTGAATATTTCGTGCATGGAATAATAGAATATGATCTCGGTTCTATTTTGTTGGTTTTCAGAACTCCGAGGTAATGATTAATAGGGATAACTGGGGGCATTCGTATTGCGACGTTAGAGGTGAAATTCTTGGATCGTCGCAAGACGAACATCAGCGAAAGCATTTGCCAAAGGTGTTTTCATCAATCAAGAACGAAAGTTAGAGGTTCGAAGGCGATTAGATACCGCCCTAGTTCTAACCGTAAATATGTCATCTAGCGATCCGCCGACGTTATTACAATGGCTCGGCGGGCAGCTTTCGGGAAACCAAAGATTTTGGACTCCGGGGGGAGTATGGTTGCAAAGCTGAAACTTAAAGGAATTGACGGAAGGGCACCACCAGGAGTGGAGCCTGCGGCTTAATTTGACTCAACACGGGAAATCTCACCAGGCCCGGACACCGGAAGGATTGACAGATTAACAGCTCTTTCTTGATTCGGTGGGTGGTGGTGCATGGCCGTTCTTAGTTGGTGGAGCGATTTGTCTGGTTAATTCCGGTAACGAACGAGACTCTAGCCTGCTAAATAGGCGTCGCCATTTAGGTGCGCGTGGCTCTGTCACGCAACTCACTGGCGACGTATTAAAATTCTTCTTAGAGGGACCGGCGGCTTCGAGCCGCACGAGATTGAGCAATAACAGGTCTGTGATGCCCTTAGATGTCCTGGGCCGCACGCGCGCTACACTGAAGGAATCAGCATGTTCTCCCAGGCCTAGAGGCCCGGGCAACCCGTTGAAACTCCTTCGTGCTGGGGATTGGGGTTTGCAATTATCCCCCATAAACGAGGAATTCCTAGTAAGCGCGAGTCATAAGCTCGCGTTGATTACGTCCCTGCCCTTTGTACACACCGCCCGTCGCTACTACCGATTGAATGATTTAGTGAGGTCTTCGGACCGACACGCGGTGGCTTCACGGCCGTCGGCGTTGTTGGGAAGTTGACCGAACTTGATCATTTAGAGGAAGTAAAAGTCGTAACAAGGTTTCCGTAGGGGAACCTGCGGAAGGATCATTAACGTGTTTACAACGTACACGTTACACGCGTACAGTTGTATACATAAAATGTTCATCCAGACACAAAAATATACACCCTCTCGATAGAGAGGGCGTCGTCGTACCGTCATATCGACTCGGATAGATCGAAATCCGCGATCTTAGTCGTAGACGGTATGTTCGAAAAAAAAAAACAAAAAAACAATGCGGTTGGATTTGACGATTGTGTGCGCGTATGCGTGCGATCGTCTTTATTCAGTTACAAAAACAAATTTTATATTATTTTTTATACGTTGTTTACACCAAAAATAACCACTAAACCATTACCCTGGACGGTGGATCACTTGGCTCGCGGGTCGATGAAGAACGCAGTTAACTG
>CAWUPE010000617.1:20000-26309 GCA_963924145.1 Pyrausta purpuralis
ACGCCAATATTCTTTTTGACTCCAAATGTTTAAATTTCGTTTTAGTTTACCTATCCTATCTGCCGTGTTTGCTCTTCTTCTTAGCTAACGAAATAATTTTAATGTTCAGTAAGTAAATGTAAACAACATAATAAATAGCATATGGTTCTTCGGCATTCTTAATTTTTTAACATAAATAAATATTACATATTATTAAACAAATACTAACATTTACGCAATTTCTTTGTTCGCAGGTAATTAACAAGAACATTAATAATAATAATAATAATCACATCCTCCGACTACCCCTGCCTGACCTGAGTGTGTGAGTTAGTGAATTAGTTAGCTAGTAAGTAAGTAAGTAATTAATTAAATTAGTAGGTAATTTCCTACATTAAACATAGATAAAAATGTAATGAATATTCTCTCCGTAATCATAACAAACTAACAATACCAACTTGCCGGCTTCAAATAAGTTCATTGAGCACATTTCAACATGTCCATAAAATAAGAGTATATAATAAATTATCCGATTATTTTAACTCAAGAAAGTAACAATAACACTTTTCTATAAACATTGAAACGATCACTTATTTCCAAATCCTATTATAGCATCAATGATGAATACATAGATTATGTTTATTGTTTTTTTTTTTCATTTTTGTTTTCCTAATTCATATTGTATAGTAAAGCTTTATCTCTCTATGTAGCACTTGTTTTGCAGCGCCCAAATAGGGTCCATAATGATCCGTTTGCACATTGCCTTAATTATAAATAAAACCTATAATATTATTGTACATTATAGAGCAATGAAGTAGGTATAGTACCTTACTACTTACTACCACAACCTGATGTTTACTTTATACACTCAGATTTTGTGTCTAGTAAAGACAGTGAAATAATAGCAAATAGTAACTTCATTATTTTGTTTTTTTTCTGTGCAATTTATGAACGGAGCAGCATACAAGCTGTGTTTGCGTCGATTTAGTTTAGCACCACACACACAAGTATCAAGGAAATGGATGAATTTACAATGACATGCCATTTAACTGATACCCATATAGTGGCTAGTTAGGGGATCAGCGCACAGTTAAAACTTTTAAAACAAAACGAATCTTCACACATCACACACGACATAACTTTTATGGAGCACTGAAAGTAACACTGCAATTTCAGTATAGTTTCTAATGCAAAACAAACCCATAAAACACTTTCATTCAATCAAAATACAAATGTTTACTTGAAATTTAACATTTCTAACACTAGCGGGAAGGTAGCGAAAAGCAAAACAAGAACTCCATAGAAGAAGAAAAAAAAATGGCTGCCGCAAACTTTTCAAGGAATGTTTGCTGTACTTTGAAACCAAAACTTAAGCTCTCTTGACCTACTTACAATTTTAAAAGTATTATAAAATAAAATGACGGAATTTCCAGCATTCATAATAATATTAGTTTAAGATTTATTTTAGTTTACTAAATAGGTAAAAAGCGCAGGAAATAGCAACGACGCGCCTACTAGACTAGTATAATTTACTAGGGTGGACGAGTAACATCTGAAAGTTTGTCAATATAATAAATAACCAAGCTAAAAAATAAAATCATGATTTATCAATTTATAACCATGTTTCTATCTTAATTACAAATAAAACTTAAGTATTAATAGTATGTATGTATGTATGTATGTATGTATGTATGTATGTATGTATGTATGTATGTATGCCTACTTTATGGGTACCTATATGATGCGAATATCACCTGTCAGTCCTGTCACCTTTTGATTTGTATGAACAGGGCGTCATTTTCAATTTTTTCTGGTTTATATCCTCACTGACATTGTAGGTATGAGGCGCAATTGCAATAGTGTTTTTAATATTTTCGTTTATTAGTTGAGCGCGTTAATACTTAATGTATGTAAGTTGATAATAAAAATGCTTTAAATTTCTAGCTTAGTTTATAGAGATATATTGTAATATTGATTTGGCATTATAATGACGAGGTAGGCACTTTTTTACTGCCTATATGGAATGCCACGCCCCTGCTAACTGACCCACCCACCTATTATGCGGTGGATATATGGCGCGTCCATATTAATAGACTATTACATAATATTTTTTTCATATCCCCTTATACGATGGCCACACGGGGAAGGGCTGGGAGGGTGGGGTACACGGTACACGGCGGGCGAGGTGTGATTTAGTGGTTTAAAAGAAATTTGAATGTGCCTTTTTTATTTTTGAAAATTCCTTGGTTAGTGCAAAAATTTGATCGGATTGAATAAAAATAAATTAGGTAACTACCAACATAATGTATGTAGATAGGAGGTACTTATTAATGAAATGCAATGCAATGCAATACAATAATAATAATAATAATAAGTATATTGGGATAATTTTATCCGATAAATTTTTTAGGTTTTTTTATCCGATAGGTTTTGGTAATCCGTCTCATACATACACTGCTCGATGAATGCAGAGCAACGGTATCAAATCGATACAGATACAATATTTGTTAACTGTTTGTAGGTATTTTAACAAACATAAACACTTAAATACATGTAATAGGGGGTATAAAGTTTGTCCGGTTGGTTTGTTATTTTAGTCAAGTATTTGTTATGGATTGTTTCATATTATTTGTATATATATGAAATTGAATATATATATATATTCAATTTGTACGTTACTCTTAATAAGTTTGTTGGACTTGATCTCCCAATATTTTATTTATTGTTTAACACGCTTATATTATTAGCTTCACTTGTAACTATGTATGTGTAAGAAAAACTTGGAATCGTTATTTGACCCACTTTCCGGTCTTCGATTAGGATGAAATTTTGCACACGCTCTGACTTTTGATGACAATACATGACAAGCTAAGAAACGTCATTACAAAACCAATATGGCGGCCTCCCCAAGATGCCAAACAGGCTATTGGAAATGGGTAAAAACCCATTATATGAGTATCAAATGAAAGGGTTTGCTCTCAGGAATACGACAAAAATAGTCACGTGACTTAAATCCAACATGGCGGACATTAAAGATATCGATTTGGCTATTTGAAATGCACCCCCATGATATGGGTATTAAATGAAAGGGTTTGCTGAATTTGATACGATAAACATGATAGTTTTTTAAAACTATTGTAATTATTAGTTTGTAAATGTAACCGAACCATGGGTTACCTAAATGGTTTTTTTTGTTAGTTTTTGAAATCTTTCTGGAATGTTTCTTCGGAGCCTAACAAAATCAAACCTAACCTCATCTAACCTAACCTTCGGTTACCTGAGGGTGTTTTTTTCTAGATTTTAAATTATTTCTGGAATGTTTCTTCTGAACCTAACAAAATGAAACCTAACCTAATCTAACCTAACCTTCGGTTACCTAAGGGTGTTTTTTTCTAGATTTTGAATTTTTTACTGGAATGTTTCTTCTGAACCTAACCTAATCTAACCTAACCTTCGGTTACCTAAGAGTGTTTTTTTCTAGATTTTGGATTATTTCTGGAATGTTTCTTCGGTGCCTAACAAAATCAAACCTAACCTCATCTAAGCTAACCGTGGGTTACCCAAATGGATTTTTTTGTTAGTTTTTGAAATCTTTCTGGAATTTTTCTTCGGACCCTAACAAAATGAAACCTTACCTAATCTAACCTAACCTTCGGTTACCTAAGGGTGTTTTTTTCTAGATTTTGGATTTTTTACTGGAATGTTTCTTCGGAGCCTAACAAAATCAAACCTAACCTCATCTAACCTAACCGTGGGTTACCCAAATGGATTTTTTTTGTTAGTTTTTGAAATCTTTCTGGAATTTTTCTTCGGACCCTAACAAAATGAAACCTTACCTAATCTAACCTAACCTTCGGTTACCTAAGGGTGTTTTTTTCTAGATTTTGGATTTTTTACTGGAATGTTTCTTCGGAGCCTAACAAAATCAAACCTAACCTCATCTAACCTAACCGTGGGTTACCCAAATGGATTTTTTTGTTAGTTTTTGAAATCTTTCTGGAATTTTTCTTCGGACCCTAACAAAATGAAACCTTACCTAATCTAACCTAACCTTCGGTTACCTAAGGGTGTTTTTTTCTAGATTTTGGATTTTTTACTGGAATGTTTCTTCGGAGCCTAACAAAATCAAACCTAACCTCATCTAACCTAACCGTGGGTTACCCAAATGGATTTTTTTGTTAGTTTTTGAAATCTTTCTGGAATTTTTCTTCGGACCCTAACAAAATGAAACCTTACCTAATCTAACCTAACCTTCGGTTACCTAAGGGTGTTTTTTTCTAGATTTTGGATTTTTTACTGGAATGTTTCTTCGGAGCCTAACAAAATCAAACCTAACCTCATCTAACCTAACCGTGGGTTACCCAAATGGATTTTTTTGTTAGTTTTTGAAATCTTTCTGGAATTTTTCTTCGGACCCTAACAAAATGAAACCTTACCTAATCTAACCTAACCTTCGGTTACCTAAGGGTGTTTTTTTCTAGATTTTGGATTTTTTACTGGAATGTTTCTTCTGAACCTAACAAAATCAAACCTAACCTAATCTAACCTAACCTTCGGTTACCTAAGAGTGTTTTTTTCTAGATTTTGGATTATTTCTGGAATGTTTCTTCTGAACTTAACAAAATCAAATCAAACCTAACCTAATCTAACCTAACCGTGGGTTACCTAAATGGATTTTTTTGTTAGTTTTTGGAATCTTTCATCTGAACCTAACAAAATGAAACCTTACCTAATCTAACCTAACCTTCGGTTACCTAAGGGTGTTTTTTTCTAGATTTTGGATTTTTTACTGGAATGTTTCTTCTGAACCTAACAAAATCAAACCTAACCTAATCTAACCTAACCTTCGGTTACCTAAGAGTGTTTTTTTCTAGATTTTGGATTATTTCTGGAATGTTTCTTCTGAACTTAACAAAATCAAATCAAACCTAACCTAATCTAACCTAACCGTGGGTTACCTAAATGGATTTTTTTGTTAGTTTTTGGAATCTTTCATCTGAACCTAACAAAATGAAACCTAACCTAATCTAACCTAACCTTCGGTTACCTAAGGGTGTTTTTTTCTAGATTTTGGATTTTTTACTGGAATGTTTCTTCTGAACTTAACAAAATCAAATCAAACCTAACCTAATCTAACCTAACCGTGGGTTACCTAAATGGATTTTTTTGTTAGTTTTTGGAATCTTTCATCTGAACCTAACAAAATGAAACCTAACCTAATCTAACCTAACCTTCGGTTACCTAAGGGTGTTTTTTTTCTAGATTTTGGATTTTTTACTGGAATGTTTCTTCTGAACCTAACAAAAATCAAACCTAACCTAATCTAATCTAACCTTCGGTTACCTAAATGGATTTTTTTGTTAGTTTTTGGAATCTTTCATCTGAACCTAACAAAATGAAACCTAACCGAATCTACCTAACATAAGGTTTTTTTTTTTAGTTTTTGGAATCTCTCTAACCTAACCTAACCTAACCTAACCTAACCTAACCTAACCTAACCATGGGTTTTTTTTTCCCAACCCAAAAAAATAACTTATTTTACGCCCGCCGCGTCGCGCGCACGATATTGCGCGTTCAGAATTTTTCGACATTGGAGTCGGTCGCTTGTCCACTCGTGACAGAATTGAAACGAAGAGCGCAGCAACGCGTTTGTTAGTATCAATCCGTGGCGAGAGGGGCGTGCAAACACACTCCGCGGCGCTGTGGGCGCGCATTGCGCGTGCGCACGACAGCGAAGTGTCGTTCGGAGGAAAGGCAAAGAGCGGCGGGAAGGCGCGCGCCCTTCCGTTTAACCGCCGTTCGTTGAGTACTCTAGCTGGCATCGTCGGTCTCTTCAGGCGCGTCGCACCACTTGTTGTTTGTTATGTGTGCGGTGTGAGCGCGGTAGAGTCGCGGCGGCGCTGGCTTTGTTAAACTTTGTAGATCGACGATCCGTTATTGTATATATGGATTTCGTAGAAACGGTCTCACTCAAGGCCTATATTGTGTTCCATGCGTATGTGTGTAACACTTTGGTCCGATGCAATTCTATCAGTGTTGTGTCTGAAAAGCGCCGATGGACGTGTAATATGCGTCCTCGTCAATTTTCAACAACACTGACGGAGGAGCGTCATACATATTTTTCTGTCTGGTTCGGGATCTCTCTTGCTCCGGGCTGTTTGTCGCTAATGTGTACAAAACGTCAGTTGGAAGAGTTTTTTTTACATAAAAGTGAAAAGTGATCTGTGCGAACCTTCAGTGTGGGCGCCTCCTTCATTTGGAGCGCTAAGTGCCCTTGTTCGCGATCTGATCGGAGACGACACAGATCGCGTACAGCGTGCGACACACGAT
>CAWUPE010000618.1:0-22119 GCA_963924145.1 Pyrausta purpuralis
GTGTTTTGGGTGCATCAGATGTTTTTAATAAGCATCGAACAAAAAATCTTATAGAATTTCGATAACTTCAAATCTGGTCAGATATCTTCATATAGTTATCGTTTATAATGTATTTGAATAAACTTTTACAATTATCTTATGGTTAGTATTGATAACTTCTGAACACTGTTTACAATTGGTTTTTCAGAAAGATTAAGGGATGTAATACAACTATAAATATTTAAAACTCCTTGCACACTGCGACTTTATGAAGCGATGCAATCGCAAATGTCAACCTTTACACACTGGAGCTACTTTTTGCATCGATACAGTCACGATGCAGTCGCGATGCAGAAGCGATATTGACAAATTATGTTCTGCATATTGGCGACTGTATCGATGCCAAATTAAATCTGTTCAGTACGTTTTGAAAACACGCGACTGCATTGATGCTAAAAGTCGCAGGGTGCAAAGGGTCCTATACTTAAATACAACTATAAATATTTTAAAGTTGTACCTACCTACTTTGTATTGTAGCCTCAAACTAGCTTCCCCTAACCATTAGAAGCCAAATAAAATCTCATTTTTTTAAAATAGCCTCGCTTTTAATTTACTTATATATTGTCAAAATTTAAAGCATCATGAGAACTGAATAGTCTGGCCTATATGCAGCTATGTCAGTCCATTTTTGGTGCAGGAACAACGGGTGCGGCAGTTGCCATGGCAACCGAGTCGTTGTTTTGCCGATCGGGCTTTGTCTATTCATTCATTTTGTCTTCTTTTACTTTTTTCGCACGAAAATATAGGCACATGCATGGCACAAGCAGACAATGCTTTTTATAGGCTCTGTGTTCGCGTTTTACTGGGGAACTAAAGAGTAGTAAGTACCTAGGTAGGTTATAAACATGGCACTATGCTTACGGTTTGTGACCAAAATGATGCTTAGTTTGAAAATAGAACGCTTTCAGATTCAGATGTTTTGAAGTGGGTGGCTTGCATTTATGCATATGGAATTCATTGATTTAGGTGCTAAAGAACCTAAACATTTTGGGCATTTTTTTCTCAAGAGGCAGGTTTGCTTGTTTGTTCAGCTGGCTTTTGTGCGTGCTTACTTATGAAGCACTGAAGTAATCATGGATGTAAAAAATACTGCATAAAGCTGAACGCGCACTTATCCGAGCCGAATCATGCGAATCCCAGATAAATTCGGATGACGTCATTAGATTCGGTGCGGCTAATCAACTCGGACGACTCGCCGGATAAAATCTTCATACTCACTCCCACTTTTAGCTGTCGCTTATAGCGCTATCTCATGATTTCTTCGACGCGGTCGATTCGTCCGAATCGGTCGATTCGTCCGATGCGGATTGTGTGCGAGGGCTGCTTGACTTCGATTCGTTCGTCGACTCGGACGACTCGCCGGATAAATCTTCATACTCACTCCCACCTTTAGCTGTCGGTTATAGCGCTATCTCATGATTTCTTCGATGCGGTCAAGGGCTACTTGACTTCGATTCGTTCGACGCGTTCGGCTCGGATAAATGTGACAACCCACCAACCCACGTATCCTTTTTATGGCTATGTTTTACTGAAAACTGCAAAAAAACTGAATGATTCACATAACAATTACAGAACTTTCAGTACAGTTTTTCAAACTGAATTCAGTTAGGTATACTAGACTTGTGAAATATTTAAATAGGTAGGGAAAGGTAGGGAATTTTAAACTCTTCAACAATATAGCGCTTTTTTACAAAAAAACTGAAGTTAGCTACTAAGCCAGAACACATTTATCGTTCAGAAAACCAAAGCCATACTTAAAAAGACAATATATATTTCATCCACAATATTTTCTTATTATGACTAAGTTTTAAAAAACATGATACCTTGCCTACTTGTGAAATCGATAATTACATAGTCTAATGGAATAATGTTACAGCGTACAGCTTATGAATTTAAATTCCGTAAAACAAACACATGACATTTAGTTTCGTTTAGAAACAGCTGCCATCTGTTCAGCCAGCACTCGATTGAAGTTAGCAACAAATCAGCTAGGTGCTGAACAGAGTTTCGCACTAAATTTTATCAAAAATACACTAAGAACAATTCTAAATCATGCTGTCCAGCCTCAGGACTGGAGTTCAGGGATTGGTGCGTGTTATAAAAATATATCGAAGTGTCCAAGTGCTTCAAGTTGTAAACAAACGCGTTATATAATATACGTTTTGACACTTGCCCGATCGTAACCAGCTTGAAAATGTTTGTTTTCAGTGGCGAGCCAGCTCTAGGGCTTTGCAGACCAGCTCGACTCTGCAACATGACAGTCTATTCGTTCACCGAGATACCCCTGAAGACAACCCTAACATACCGTTCGAGTTTACTCCACAAAACCAAAAGGTAACCTTCATTTGTTTTGGTTAGAACAGTGGTTTATTTCTTCTTAATTTTCGGCCTGTAATATGCTGTTACACATTTTTGCACCTTTCCAAGTGCTAATGAGAATTTAATTAAACGCCTGAGCTTAACAACAATTTAGTCAGCTAGTCAACTTGGTAAAATACACAAATGAAGTTGAAATTTGATTAACTTGAGTTATAGCGTTTATAGAGGTAAATCTTAGGAATCACATATAATAACAATAGTTTTAACAACTATAACACTGATGTAAAGCATACCAATTATTTGTTTGTTATGTTATCTCTTGATTTCCAGAGAGTTGATGCTCTTTTGGCTATCTACCCAGAAGGTCACAAAGAGCTGCGATGATACCTCTATTAGACCTTGCACAGCGCCAGAATGGAGGCTGGCTGCCCATCTCTGCCATGCACAAGGTAGCAGAAGTCCTGAACTTGCCCCGTATGAGGGTTTACGAGGTTGCTACATTCTACACTATGTTCATTAGGTAAAATAGATAGTACAATCTTAGTCAAAGAGGTTTAAACACATTCATCCTTATGTCAGTTTCAATATCATTTCCAAAAAAATAACATCCCAAATTTGCTGCAGCACAATGATGATTAAATGAAAGAGGTTGATAACATCTAATACCACAAAGCCCTTATCTTTGCCTAAGTAAAGGAAAACATCCTAGTTAAACTAACTAACTTTCGTTTCCAATTCCAGGAGACCAATTGGAAAATACCATGTACAAGTCTGCACAACTACACCGTGCTGGCTGCGAGGTTCTGATGCTGTGTTGAATGCTATCAAAGAAGCAACTGGCTGTGAAGTCGGGGGCAACAGCCCTTGTGGCAAGTTCTCCATTTCTGAAGTAAGTAACTAAATCATAATTTATTTTAGTCAGAGGGGGGGGGGGGATATTCTCTCAAAGTCCTATAAATTTAATCAAAATTTTCAAAGTTTCTTTCTGAGAAGAGACATAGCATTAGCATGACCCCCAAAACTTGTATTACTGTAATTGCAAACTGGACAAAAACAAAATTTGGATCTTTTAGCGCCATCTAGTATTGTTGGAGGAGCAACCACATTAGCACCAGTGCCATCTTTTGGGAGCTAGGGACCTTACTTTCTATTAAACAAACAGACAAGATAACTTATTTAGCGTAATGAAAGGAACAGTCACACTTTCATTTAATTCCATACTAATGTTACTATTTTCTCAATTCCCATGGAGGGAAAGAGACATAAACTAGAATGTCTGCGTTGAAATTTTATTTTTTGTTTTTTCAGTATTTAGTCACTATACAAACCTAATAACCTAAATTTCACTTGTCAAAAGCAACTTTGTCAGACAAGGAATCGAACTCTGTGTCTTACGCTATCCATGCGCCTGGACAGCGTTAGACACAGGGTTCGCTTTTTACAAGTGCAATTTATATCTGCGTTTTTTGGTTCGAAAAATTGTGGACTTTCAAGTGTACAAATGGTCATACTTTCATTATGCTAAAGAATAAGTGATTGAATAGCTTACCTTACGTTGAAAACTTTCCAATATCAAGCACCAATCTTAGACCTAACCCATTCTTAGCCCGTTTCACAAAGATAAATTTATTTCTGGTTCCTATATCCTTTTAAAAGATTCGTTCAGCTTCCACTGAAGGGTTGTCAAATCATACTAAACTGCTCCACGAAAACCTACTTTGACAGTACACAATAGGGTTTCAAATCCTATCAAGGTCTGAACTTGTTACTGGTTTTGATTCCTATTGAAAATACTTCATTGGTTATAGATCATGTAATGACATGTGAGCAAAAGGAATATTTAATACTAGAAACCGACCATATTTATTAAGCTCATTTTATTATGAAAGCCTTCCTTTAAATAAAAAAAAAAATTTAGTTAGAGCCCTAATCAGTAAGTAACAGAAATGTTGTGGTTAGTGTAAAAAAAAATATTATTGCAGGTTGAATGCTTAGGTGCCTGCGTCAACGCGCCCATGATTCAAGTCAATGACGACTATTATGTGAGTATTCAAATAATCTTTTAAAACTAAAAGATGATAACTGTATGTGAAATTTAAACTGTACCTATCATTCATACTTGTACTGGACTATCGACCACATAATGTTTGATTTATATTTTATACTATGAAACTCATTTCTTATAATATCAAAGGAAGGTTGCAGGGTGTGCAGTGTGCCTCAATAGTATTATTTGCTTCTTTTAAGTGACACTTCTCTACAAGCTCTGTTTGCCCAAGTGTTATATGATTAAATATTAAAAAATATTTATATCTGTGGACAATGGTACAGGTTACATAAGTAATTTATGCAATGACGCAAAACCTGAAAATAGTTTTATTGGAATAACGAGTAGAATCAATTAAATAAACCAATTTTTAATGGTCACATTTTTCAAAAATATTATACACAAATATTGCCCTGTCTATTTATTAATAAGACAAGCCATCATGTGCGCAAGCCCGCCAAAATACGTAAAGCAATGGTTAGTTCGTAGTGAGCGTTTATGACTGTAGATAGTAATAAAATAATAATAATGTCAGCACGGCGCAGCGGCCCAGTGATATAACTACCTACCGACTCCTCTCAACAGTGAGTCCTCCCCAGTGCTAGAAATGATTAGAAGTGCCAGTAAAACTAAAACACCACATAAAACCTAAAATTAATTAGGTTCTAGGTGGTGGTCTTTTTCTTTTATAATAAGGTCATCATCATCATCATCATTATCAGCCATAGGACGTCCACTGCTGAACATAGGCCTCCCCCACGGCTTTCCATAGCGACCGATCACTAGCGGTCTGCATCCAGTTTGATCCTGCGATCTTTTTAAGGTCGTCTGTCCATCTTGTTGGTGGACGTCCTACGCTGCGTCTTTGGTCGAAGGGTCTCCAATCTAGAACTTTCCTGCCTCAACGGCCATCAGTTATTCGCGCTATGTGCCCTGCCCACTGCCACTTAAGCTCACTGATTCTCAAGGCTATGTCCGTTACCTTGGTTCTTCTACGTATCTCCTCGTTTCTGATTCGATCTTGTAGAGAAACACCGAGCATAGCCCGCTCCATCGCTCGTTGTGTAATTTTGAGCTTCTTTATGACTATGGGCGTTAGAGACCACGTTTCGGATCCGTATGTCATCACTGGTAACACACACTGGTTGAAGACTTTCGTCTTCAGATACTGAGGTAATTGAGACGAGAAGACGCTCTTGCGCAGTTTCCCGAACGTTGCCCAGCCGAGTTGGATCCGTCGATTGACCTCTTTCTCTAAGTTGGACCTACCCAATTGGATCACTTGTCCCAGGTAGACGTACTCGTCGACAACTTCGAGAGTTGAGTTCCCAATGGATACTGGAGTGGGTACAACAAGGGAACTCGACATAATTTTCGTCTTCTCCATGTTCAATTTAAGACCCACTTTTTGGGATACTCGGTCGAGGTCTTCGAGCATAGTGCCAAGATCATCCAGCGTCTTTGCCACAACGACTATGTCATCGGCAAACCGAAGGTGTGTTATGTATTCGCCATTGACGGAGATGCCGAATCCTTCCCATGCCAGGAGCTTGAAGGCGTCTTCCAGACGATTCGTGGTGACCCTTGAGAACAGCTTGTAGACATGGCTCAGGAGTGAGATGGGTCTATAGTTCTTCAATAAGGTTTTGTCTCCTTTTTTGAAGAACAACACCACCACACTCGTGTTCTATGCCTCAGGCGTGATGCCCTCTAGCAGAACGGAATTAAAGAGTCTCTGAAGGACTTTAAGAACCGGTGTTCCACCCGCATTCAGGAGCTCTGCTGTGATTCCGTCCTCGCCAGGTGCCTTATTGTTTTTAAGCTGTTTCAGGGCCATCCTAATCTCGTAGAGGCTAATGTCCGGTATGTCTTCGGTGTAGTGTCGGGTCAGGTTACTTATAACGCGTGCACACTGAGGGCAGACGGGAAGTTGCTCGAGCTGGAGGAAGAATTGAGCAGGTTACACTGGGACATAGTGGGTTTATCAGAAGTCCGCAGAGAGGGCGAGGACACGATAACTCTGAAGTCCGGCAACCTGCTCTTCTACCGGGAGGGAGACCAAAAGTCCCAAGTTGGTATTGGGTTTCTTGTCCACAGGTCCCTCGTAAACAACACCGTAACCATCGAGAGTGTGTCGAACAGAGTGATATACCTTATACTCAGAATAACCGAAAGGTATTCGCTGAAGGTCATACAGGTATATGCACCGACCTCGAACCACCCGGATGAAGAGGTGGAGGAAATGTATGAGGACGTAAGTAGAGCCATACACACTTCCAAAACCTATTTCACTGTTGTTATGGGGGACTTCAACGCAAAACTCTGAAAGCGAGGCGAGGATGAGTTGAAAGTGGGACCTTTTGGATATGGTCAAAGGAAGGCCAGGGGAAATAGGCTGGCCGACTTTCTGGAAAGGGGGGAATCTTTGCGATGAACTCTTTCTTCCAGAAGCTGCCTCAAAGGAAATGGACCTGGCTGAGACCGGATGGCAAGGCGGGAAATGAGATAGACTTCATCATGACCACCAAGAGACGGTTATTCAATGATGCCTCCGTGATCAACAGGGTAAAAACCGGTAGTGATCACCATATAATAAGGTCAATTTAATAAAATTTGAAGGAGTTCGGGATGTCTGAGGTTTTGCGCATTTAACATTACATGGTGTATACTAGAGTTTTAAAGGTTAATCCTTAATGTAATTTTTTGTCGTCCTTAATGAATATAACATAATTGGATGGATGTTTACATCATGAAGCCTGTTTAAAATCCTAAAGCGTTACGTTTCCAATGAATCTCTCTCTATCCGATTTACAACTCTGCTTCGACCTTAGCAGCGCAGAGCGTGGTGGTTATAAAAATGGGATAGTACGAAATATGGACCACATATATTTTACTGAAACGAGCCTCTGACTTAGGGTCTAGCTTTTGTTTTTTTAATATAAGTGAAGCGGGAAAATGCTTTGTTTGTGATTATTAAACCATGTATTTTATATATTGATTTAAACTTACATGGTAAATGACCATTAGAATTGATTGAACATGTATTTTATGTTTATTTTTTTTCGTTTCAGGAGGACCTTTCCGTCGAAGATACAAAGGAAATTATCGAAAAGTTAAAGAAAGACGAAAAACCATTGCCAGGACCCAGGTATGAATAATATTTATTATAAAGTCCGTTTTTCCTTACTTGTCCAATATTGTACCTTGACGTTCCTTTTTAACGATATTATATTAAAAGTTATCAAAGGATTGTTTACATTTTTCAACAAGCAAAGAAAAAGGGACTCAAGTCAAAAACATAATGGTTTTAGTGATTTGTAAAAATACATAAAAAAAATACAGCGCGTCCTGTCTTTTTTTAAATTGGTTCATTACAAAATTCTCCATAAATATTTGTTCTCTATTCCAGGAGCGGCAGATTCGCCTCTGAACCCCTTGGAGGGCTGACATCCCTCACCGAGGAGCCCACGGGCCCAGGATTCGGACTACAAGATGGACTCAAGGCTTAGACATGTACCTACATTGTTTTGTAAATTTTATTTCTAGGCAATATTTAAATAAATCACGTTAGATCAAGACGGGTTCTTTTCACTTTGAGGAAGCTAAACTTAACTAAGATAGTTAGTTAGTTTGGCTGGGGTTTTATCCGCACTTAGCCTCACGATTGGGCCATTGTGCATATGTCCCTCTTTTCTATTCTAACCAACTCAGGCTTTCCCAGAAAGCTAGCAACCTGTTTAGATTACCAATGCCAAAGAAAGTTGCTGGGAATTTGAGAATATTTGCCCGTTATTCTACCACACTTGTGCACTCCATGAGCTCATTTTGTGGTGTTTCTTCTGCCCCCATGCACCCTCTGCATTGGGGGATGTCTGTGACACCTAATGTGAAAAGGTGTTTGTTTAACAGACTATGAACAGTTAAGATGCCTATGGCTAAGCATAGTTTTTCTCATGGTAATCGGATGAGGTTACGGGCAAGCCTTTTCGAGGTTCCGGAACAGCCTTTTTTAAGCTTAACGGATCTCGGAGAAGTTGCATCATCATCATCATGATCTCTAACAAGCATCGAATAGCTGTCAAAGAACTCTTTTCGCAAATTAGGTGGTAGGGAACCCAAATCGATTACAGCGCTCGCAGTGGCCACAAGAAAACAATATTGGCGGACTTCTGTCACCATTTTTCTAGTTATTTTAGTACAGAGTAAAATTATATTTCATTAATAAGTACAATTAGAAATTAATAGAATAAAGTTATTAAAAAGATAAAAATGGATAAAGTAATTGATTTTCGTTATGACAGCTAATCGTTTCAAAGTTCACAGTCCACCGTTCAAAGAAGTTTGTAGAGCTGTCGATGCGCACAATCCCAATATAAAATGAAATTGGTAAAAATATGGCTGATGGATAGGACAATTAAGCCTTGCGTCACACTTGCGTAGGTACCTGTCTTCAGACTGCGATCACAGAAAATATAATAGTACTACGCTGCGATACAAATGCGTGTAAAATGGGCAGTAGCTTGCATGACAATTACTGACATGCGCAAGTTTAGCAATTTGCGACCTTGCATGCCTTTATTCATACAATTCATAATATACACACGCGTCAGTTTTGTAGCCCCCCGCGTTTACTCCTTCACATTGTTCACCAGTAAGCGTCTTCTTACGCATACAAAAAGATGGCACGATCAAGTAGCTGGCGTAGTGTGCCAGCTACAGGCAATTGTATCGCAGCCTTAACAGTTTCTTTAACGATATATTATTATCAGTACTAAAATTACCTTGGTTTGTAGTTCCATTCATAATATTTTAATTTTACAAGCATTTTATACATTTTTAACCGACTTCAAAAAAGGAGGAGGTTATCAATTCGACTGTATGTTTTTTTTTATCATTATTTTTTTTTGTATGTATGTTACCTCATATCTCAGTCGTTTGTCGACCGAATCGAAAAATTTTTTGCCTACTTAGAGGGTGTACTTTCTAGTTGGTCCCATTTTTTCCATTTTGGGATCTGATGATGGGATCTTGGTGTAATCGAGGGAAACCCTCAAATATTAAAGGCACGTATAGTATTTCTTTACTAGAATCTTAATGTTGACGTGTTGTTACGTCTGATAGTCAACATCTTGTGGGGCTGAGCTGATGGTGGAACTCCTTAATGCTTAGGAGTTCAGTTATTGTAATGACGAAACTTATGATAGGTAATTTGTAGCTTCTTAAAAAATTAATCATAAGGTGCAACTCCCCCCCCCCCCCCCCCCCCCCTCTTATGTAATCACTAAAAATGAAGAAATAAAATAAACTTTAAAAAAAAGTAAAAACCGACTTCAAAATGCACTAAAAAGTCTTAAATAAATTCTTCACCATTGAAAGGAAAGGAATCCGTTTTAGGCAAACAATTTCTTTTTGGAGTCGGTGCCATCACTTTGACCATCAAGCATCAACTAGAATCTATCACAGCACCGACTCCAAAAATAAATTGTTTGCCTAAAACGGATTCCTTTCCTTTCAATGGTGAAGAGTTTATTTAAGACTTTTTAGTGCATTTTGAAGTCGGTTTTTACTTTTTTTTATACATCCATGAGACGTACCAACATTTTTTCGCGAAAACAATTTCCAAGATATGGTCAGTGTTTAATTTCGTCTTTTTTTTTTTTAAATTAGATAGCCAGACATTGGTCACTGTTATAAAGTATCTTACACTTGCTCGATTGCATGAATGAGAAATATTAAAACTTATTCATAGTGCTGTCGTTCTATAGATAGGGAAAGTTAAACCATTTGTTTTGTTATCAGTAATGATAAGCAATATACACGTCAGACTAATGTCACAATAGATGTGAATAACAGTAGACTTACTAAATAACATGCACCCATATTTTAAACTTTATGTATTAGTACCTACCACTAATGATCATCTTTTGCGTCCTAAGTAGTCTTATTGGACTCTAACCCTCATAATCATAAAAACGCAAACGCAATGTAATAAACCTAACTATTACACTGTTTTGTCTCGTTCTATCTTGGAGCTGTCATAATTTGTCAGAAAGTGACAAAACAGTGTAATAACTAAAAAAGGTTTATAAGAATGTTTGAGTTTTTATGAATAAGAGGGTAAAATTATAAGTTTGACGACGCATTTGGTGTATTGGTTAGCGCTCCTGACCTGGGGTGCGATTGTGTAAAGCAATCGTATTCATTTGACAGTTCAAAACGTACGGTATACTCTGTCAAATGGCAAAGAACAAAGGGTTTGACAGATCGTATCGTACGTTTTGATCTGTCAAATGAATACGATTGCTTTACACAATTCCACCTCTGATCTGCCCTGATTACGCCTCCGTCGCGGGTTCGAATCCCGCAAGGGGCAAATGTTTGTGTGATGAGCACGAACATTTGTACCTAAGTCATGGATGTTTATTATGTATTTAAGTATTTATGGGAGACGCCCCCGTCATAATCGTTGTCTGGTATTCGTAACACAAGGATGAAAATTCCTTATTTCGAAACTACGACATTTGGTGTGTTGTCTTGCGCATATCTTTATATATATAATTCTGTGAGTGTGTATGTCACTGAACTTCTCTCAAACGATTGGACCGATTTTGATGATTTTTTTTGTGTGTGTTCAAGGGGATTTGGGAATGGTTTAGATTCACATTTAAAAAAAAAAAACAAATTAAAGGCGTGTAGACAGGACAACGTCTGTCGGGTCCGCTAGTTTATTTATAAATTGTAACATTCTAAATGTATTTTGATAGTTTCAAAAGTGTTTCACTACATCCTAACTTTTCAGTTTCTGATAAATGAAGTTGAATCTATTATCTATACTAATATTATAAAGCTGAAGAGTTTGTTTGTTTGTTTGTTTGTTTGTTTGTTTGTTTGTTTGTTTGTTTGAACGCGCTAATCTCAAAAACTACTGGCCCGATTTGAAAATTTTTTTTTACGTTGGATAGTCCATTTATCGAGGAAGGCTTTAGGCTATATAACATAAAGATACGACTCATAAAACCACAGCAGAAATGAAAAATGTTGCGAAAACGGGAGAAAGATATTCCTTTTGAGAGCTTCCGCTGCATACGCTGCGGAAACCGCTTAAGTTACACAAAAATCATGTATGACAGGATTGTTCAGCATTAAGAGTTCTATAATAAAGTCCGCGACAGCATATGTCTATCTTTTATGGTTGACTTACTACAACCTTTTTTATGTTAATAAATTTGTAAAAAAATAATGCATCATTTTTAGAGGTGTATTATACACACAGGTATTTATTCTTATCAAAATAAATATATTCATCATCACGAGCATTTCATTTAGAACCAAGTTGCCCTTTATATCATTTGATTTCAATAAATATCTTAGGAGCTATCACAGTTTTAACATAACTCCGCACCAAAATAATGTTCGCAGCTTAAGTACAACGTGCGCTTGCGCTAATATATTATGAGGCTGAAGAGTTTGTTTGTTTGAACGCGCTTATCTCAGGAACTGCTGGACCGATTTGAAAAAATATTTCTGTGTTGGATAGCTTATTTATCGAGAAAGGCTTTAGGATATAAAACATGACGCTGCGACGGGAGGGGAGGGAGCAAACTCAAAACGCGCGGACGAAGTCGCGGGGGACCGCTAGTCATGTATATTTCACTTGAGTGTGTAGATAGTCTTTTTTCTATAGGTTCATTTTGATGACTGCTGGCCAAGCCGGCTAGCTAACTATGGCAGTGGGCTCACTGTATGTGTCTCTATTGTATTGCGAGTATCAGTAGGTATTTTATGTATTTATCCTGCTCGTATGACTAGTCCGCTCAGTTCATGAGTTACCTCATACGATGTCGTACTATGAGTGGTAAACAATTTTGTTTTCACAATAAACTATGATAAATAGGTAATCGGCCCTTTATTAATAATGTTTTGACTGTAAAGTTTATCTACTAGGTGAGTAAATGTGAGTGCAATATAACACAACCAATGTTTCGGCGTACTTTCAAAAACAGTTTTGGAAATAACGAGTACACGACGATTCCTATATTTGAGGATGCAACAGAATCCGGACATGTTTCCAGTAATGTAAGTACCTACCTATTTCATTTATTAATACATATTCAATGATAAATATGAGGCTAAGAAAGACTGAGCAAATACCTAAAGTATAATCCATTTAATTTAACGTAACTTTTTACCATACAAAAGCCTGGAGGGTTGTCTCTTGTAAACGTACACTCCATACTCTTACTAAATAATGTGTGGTACACTTCTGTAAAGTAAACTTAACAACTTTAGTGATGCAGTAGTTATAGGAGTAAGGCATATCTCCATCTCTACACACTCACTAATAATTCAAATGTGTAATGAATGGTAAAAATTAAATTAATTAAGTCAGGCCGCCACCAGGCCCAGCCTATTGAATACCAAAAGTAGCACACGAAAGGCGTTTTTTACAAGGTCTTGGGCTAAGTATTTCATCGTTATTCTAAGTATAGAAGAAATTACGAGAAAGTAATAGAAAAACATTAGCTAATGGTAGGAAAGAAATAATTAATACATTTTTACTCAAGTTATTTATAAACTAAGGTGCCTTCGCCTAAAATAATTGATTAAAAGTAAACTAACGTCAAATTAACTGTCATTGTCAGCCGCGTCGTCCGTCACCTGCTGCTGTCCTCTGTCTGTCAGTTAGTCGGTCTCGCTCGGCTCGGTTGAAAATTCAGTGAATTTTCTTGCGCTGGTGTTTCGTGTTGTCTTTTCGGTGCGTAAAAATGTCTTTCAAGGCTTAAGCTCAAAAGCTTCGTGTGAACAATGAAAAGTAGCCCCACGCGCAAATATGAGAATTTCTCCAACGACAACCAAGGGAAAGAAACGGACAAGTATTCGCTAGACAGCCAAGACACCGCAAGTGTGGTTAGTCATTTTGTTGAAATTATTGATTTTGTTTGTGTACCATTTAAAGTTATTGATCTGCTCGATTGTTAATATTTAATGTACGTAAGTAAGATGGTGCTTCTTCGGTTGGGTGGCGTGGGAAAGAAGTTCGTCTAGGATGCTCGTTTTAGTGACGAGAGGCTGCACTACCTGCTTTTTGATTCTGACTGACGGCCTAGATCTTTCTGTGGCGATTAGGTGTTGTATACGACACTGTTTGACTTGAAACATCGTGCCAGGTCTATCTCGAATCTCATAAATGCTGTTTACGTTGAATGAACTCCAAGCAGGCTACTCCTAGTATGTCCTACATATTACCAACTGAAAGCAGTCAATTCACTTTCTCCAACACGCGTGATAGTACTTTTACCGCGATTGTTTGTTTTTATGTTTTTAAGTTTACTTTTACTAATCTCTGCATAGATTTTTGCAATATATGTGTTACACATAATTAATGACAATCAGAACATGATTCAGAACAATGACAACTAAAACTATTTTAAACATGCTATAAAAGTATGCTGCAGGTGTCAATAAAAGGAGTTATTGAGTATTCATAATATTAAGCTATGTGTTGAGATAAATAAATTAAATATGTACTCTTAGCTGTTATAATTTGCTTAAAATTTTAATAGATGGTAAAAGATTATATAATTGAAATAAGTGAGTGAAATGTGATTTATATTAATTAAATTTAACAGGTTGATAAATTTTAAATAATATTTTAAGAAGCCAGAAGGTATGTATAACATTTGTGCCAGAATCCAAATAATATAAATTAATTACCAATATCAGCTCCTACAACCAAAACTATTTACCTAGCTAGTATAAAAAAGAACTGGATGATTATTTATGGTTTGATCTGATAAAGATTTACTTCTTGTTCACATGCTATGGCATTCAGTCCTGAAAGTAAAATTATTCATTAATGCTAACAAACCAACCAACTGGAAATTCACATTGCTCAAATCTCATAAATTATTAACATAGATTGGTGAATTATAATTAAAACAATCTGCATTCATTATTTTATTTTAAAAGTTTAAAATGTGGCTTTTAAAAACAATCAAAAAATGGTATTAGGATATTAATTAATACATACATATATAAAATTAATTGTAGGTTTGATTGAACACAATTTACAGTTTTCTTGCGGAGATTTATTTAATTTTATATCCCAACATTTTGAAAACTATACTTTTTATTATGAGTATAAATATAAGGTTTTAGAAAAAAAAACCACAGATTCCACAGATTCTAAAATCTGTGCCTTTTATAGTTTGTTTTCAGTTATGCTAAGAGTTAGTTTAAGAGTACCCCCAACAAGGGCTTACTAATTACATTTATTTTAACCCTTAGCGTAACCTTCATCTTACCTTCTAATAATTTTATCAAATAGTTAATTTACCTTAGCATAAACTAACTCTGAGTTACTAATTTGCTTATTATTTTGTGCAATTATAATTCTATTTTATTTTGATAGACTTTTATAATGATTTGAATTTTGCTTTCTAATGAATGAAGCTATTTATTTTCATTAAAATAACATGGTTTTTATTTATTAGTAAACTAGCATTATTCCGAGACTTCGTCTGCACATTTTGAGTTTGTTATTGTGTTAATGTTATTATGTTTAATAGCCTTAAGCCATATTCCTATACTTACTACTACTTTCCAATATTTGTGTGAGGGACAGCTTATTTATCCTCGATAAGCTATCCAACACACAAATATTTCTTCAAATTGGTCCAATAGTTAGTGAGATTAGTGTGTTCTAACAACTCAAACAAACTCATCAGCTTTATAATATTTGTATACATGAATATCTATTTATCCCACACAACTGTTGTACCTTTGATTCCTATTTTTTAAATAAACAAATTAAAATCATCATAGTCAAGGTATGATAGGGACAAGCGTAGACGAGATTGATTTTTGTTGTTAAATGTTAGCTACTCCATTTTTTTTGTATAAAGCAAGTTAATTATTAAAGTGTTGTAATCACACTTCATCATCCAAATATTTTAAAATTTAAAAATTAAATCTGGCGAAGATTTCTTATACAAATGCTTGTTCGGGTTAATAATGGAAAGACTCTTAAATGAACAAAGTACCAACCACAGCTGTTTCTTCAGCAAATAACTAGCATTTATTTATAACAAGGTCACAATATATTTTGGATACAGGGTTTCAAAATATTTTTAATCTAAATTTTTCTTATTTTTTTTTGTGAAGGATGTATTCCATTCATCAATACAATGTTATATGTATAATGTAATGTGAGCATGATTATCCAGAACACCTTATGTTTGAATCACTCGCGCCGTGAAAACTGGATACAATCCATACATGATTTAATATAAGATTTTGTAAGTAATTTCAATTTGCAAATTTAAATTATTCGTAATATTGACGCGAGTGTGATAAAAAAAACGGCCAAGTGCGAGTCGGACTCGCGCACTTAGGGGTTCTGTGCCAACGTTAACTGGATTAGGGAATCCACTAACTTCCATTTAGAAAAATACCACAATATTTTGTTGATAACAAATATAACTTTGTTTTTCATAGTGTTTGTATGAAGAACAAAGTTACCATGTTTGCGGTTGTTGAAAATGTGCTATTATGCTATATCTCAAAAACTTTTAGTTCGATCCCGTACGAACCAATTTTCGTTGAAAGTATTTTTTATGATCTACAATATATTTTTCAAAATGTACACTCGCTTAGTTTAGAAGTTGATGGGGGGGGGGGGGGACGCCCATTTTACCACTTTGTAAGCGTCTAGCTAAGAAACGTTAGACTTTAAAAGAAAATGGTTTTAGGAAGCTCTATGTCATTTTAAAAAAACCTATCTATAGACACCATAGCTAGCACGCATAGGTTTGACTAGAAAAATATTATCGGTTTTGATTTCATGTATGGGATGCATGCATGGGATGTATGTCCCCCCTTAAATAATATTTATTTTTAATTTTTGTATAAGAATCGTATAGCGGTTAACTGGATAAATCTTCCAACCAAATTTCAACAGTGTGATGCTAATAGTCACAGAAATGAATTGGCTGTGACATACGGACGGACAGACAGACAGACAGATAGACTTGACGAAACTATAAGGGTTCCGTTTTTTGCCATTCGGCTACGGAACCCAAAAAAGAACTCCAATTCGATGTCATTGATGTTCATCATCATTATCAGCCAAATGATGTCCAGTGCTAATTGTAAACCTCCAAGGTTTTTCGAGCAACATCAGTTCTTCGAGCTATGTGCCCTGCCCAGTGCCACTTGAGCTTACTGATTCGCAGGGCTAAGTCTGTTACATTAGTTCTTCTACGTATCTTCTTATTTCTAATTATATTCTTGATTGTAGAAATATTAAAAAAATTGCGGGCCTCAACTCAGTCAACGAACAAAAATTCAAATCGTTACCAAAACAACCGCAAGTTAGACGTAAACTTCATCATTAAGACTCTATCATAGTATTTACAATTTTCAGGTTCGGTATACCACCAACCTATATCAGAGAAATTGTCTTTTATGTTTCTGTAATATTCTGACTGGCTCGTTGGTGTGCGGTTAGTTCGTTGGTTGCTACTCTAAGGTCCCGGATCCCGGGTCGGGCCGAAATTTATTTCTGGGTTTTGCTGTCTTGAATACTGGGAAACAGCTCGTAGTCAAAAAAATGGTGGTGATGACCCCCCGTGCCTCGGAAAGGTGTTGTTGATTTTAGACTGCGCCGTCTCGCCGAGATCTCTCTCTCTCTCTCTCTAACGAGAGTGAAGAAACAGAGAGTGCACTAGTGTATTGCGCGCCACACCTAGGCACGATAAAATCTCCTTAATACCTAACCTATCTCTTTTTTGGAGGGGCTACCATTACCGAAAATCGGTAGGAAAATATTATTATGTTCTGAACTTCTTAGAGCCTCGTAAATTCCAATAATGATATCGGTGACAAGATAACACCTCTAGGGCCTACAAGTATAGCTTATTAACAGTTACTATTATGACTGGGGTACTTAGCGCGAAGAACTGATGTTTGTTTGGGCAGAAAAGTTGTAGATTGGAGACCCTTCGACCAAAGACGCAGTGTAGGCACCGGCAAGATTAGACCTATGTCCAGCTGTGGACGTCCTTTGACTGACAATGATGATGATGATACTTTGCGCACTTAAAATAATTATCAGGGTCATGTCAGTGTCAGCATGGAAGCATAAGAAACGATTTTCTTTCACACAAGCGGGTTTTCGCGACATGCAATACAAACCTGTATATCACACGAAATGATAATTTGCCCACATTATTGTAAAAGCAATCAGTTGTTTCAGCCGCGTGAATTCATGCGGCGGCCGCGCTATAGTGCGTCATAGATCGCGCGTGTGATTTTTCGCCGCGTCATAAGTAAGAATTTGTTCTATTCTATTGTGTAGTAATAATAATACTCATTCGTTTATTATTATTATTTTATACCATTTTATCTCAGCTAGGCTGGGTTTTTCAGATTACACGGGCCTAAGCCAAGTGTAAGCCTAATAAGTAATAAGTCTAACTATTGTTGGGTTTATTATAATGGTATTTCTTGTGCGATGGCGAGCGAAAAAGTCGTGTTTTTGTTTGATTGCCGTGCCGTGGCTCATCAATTATTACTAATAAATATTCGAGGCTATATTTTTCAATATAGGTAATTATATTTGTTTCTGTTTTAAAAAATGACTTTGTAGCCATCAATATTTAATGTCTCTCTTACCATTTACATATACCTGTAACGTAACTATAAAGGGTTAACATGTTAAATACAACATACTGAATCTGCTCTATCTCCATTTAACTGACATACTCGTATATTATAGCAGTGACATATGATACCATTATATTTTTCTCAGCCCCTTCATCTCTCTCAGTATTCGAGTGAATATTGTTCGTTTGCAGTCCATACAAGAGATGATAAGCTCTTATTATGTAAGCTTCGAGCATAGCAACACATGGAAATATGGAATACAGCCCGTTTAATCCGCTCCATCCATCCTTTGATCCGCAATCCGCAATATGTATAACAGATATAATGTTAGAAAAGACATCAGGCATTAAAGTGAACTTGCTCTATTGTTATGCTAGTGCTACATAACATCAATGTCAAACCCATTTGTAATAAAACATCATACCAGTAAACCTTCTTATACTGTCTCGGGTCTGGGTGTTGTGGTACCACCGCTGTGTCCTGATTTCCATAACACAAGTGCATTAGCTACTTACTTAAGGATCAGAGCAATGTATGTGATTGGTGTCCAATATCACTATTACTTTAAAAAACTCCACCTTTCAGCTCACAGCGTTCCAGTGTGATCCTTCTTTCTCATAATTGCTATTTAGATAGCTCCTCCATCTATCTCTCTAACCTTAGATATAGCATTTGGTAGCATAGCATCGACATATGATAGCTATTCGGTATCTTTCCCTCGGCCTAGGGGCTTGAGGGCCTTAGCCTCTTAGCTCCCACTATTCTGGGTCGAGTGCATATTGTCTGTCTTATTGCAAGCAAGAGCTTATCTCTCTTGCTAATTTATTGATGCTGCATAAACACTAGTACCCACTCCAGAGAGTTAGGAATTAAGGTAACGCTATTTGCATTAATAGGGCATTTTAATTTATGGAGGTTTTACGACGGGTTCGTATTGTGTACAAAATGCAGTCGACGAACAGATAGGTACTCGTATAACTTTAAAACTTTTATCTTCTGATTTAAGAATGGAGTTTCCCTTAATATTTGTTTTTAGGTAGGACATTTAATCATTGACTCATAATTTTCAATATTCCTCGTGGCTAAGGTTTCAATGACTAATTCGTTAAGATGAAAATATTTACCAGTTATTTTCTTTTTTTTTGGGAATTTTCACAGCCGTCCTTAACACATCTGGTGTCCGCTATACTTACAGTTCTCTCGAGGATAAAGCGACGGCTGTTCACAAATTCAACTTTGTATTGCCTTAAACTATTTCCATATGTTTCACAACACAACACCGGCACTGATAATACCCTAAATGTAGGAGATTCCACAAGGGTATTACCGCAAAGGAGTTTGGCGAGTTAAAAGAAGAATGTATATATGAACTATAAGTGCTTCTAGAGTCTATGTACGCAGTTTTTTTTTAATAAGACAATCGATGCATGCAACTAGACTCCTTAGGCAAATTTTCGACTAAAATTGAGACTACAGTATACACAACTCGTGGAAAAAAACTACCTCCAATTACCTTATAGGCACCTTCAACTACAATACATTGTCTTAAATAAGGATAATGAATTATATTCTAGAATTAATCTTGATTGCAGATTAGTCTAGACAAGTCTAGACTGCAATATTAACTGACGTTTCAAAGGCAGATTACGATGAGAGTCACCAGCACAATAGATAATTAGTTGCATTTGTAATGCGATTCAGAAAATTGCAACGTAACAGCTTTTCACGCTCGCTGGTACTAGCAACATTTTTGTTACGAAGTTATATTCTGTAGAATATGAGGTAATTGTATTTAGTCTCGCACGGCATGTAGGTATAAACAAGTCATCCGATGTGTTTTTTTTAGTATAACCATTTTTTATTGCGATCCAAGAACTAAATTACACTTTTTTCGAACCTTTGAAAGCGAAGCGAAGCTGTAAACACTGTGTTTTCTTGCAGTCTATGAGCAAGCCGGTAATTTTACTTGTTTTTTTTTGTCACTTGCCATAATATGTGTACAACTTGAAACCATCTTTTACTTTAAATCATTCCATGTTTTACTTTGATTGTCCCAATTTATAACTATTTTTATCAGTTACGCGTAACTGTACCGCAATCTTGCAAATCCGTGCGCTTTTTAAGTGACCGATAAAGAGTTATCACCGTTTTAGTCTAACTTGTAAAAAAAACCGATCAAAAATGACGACATTCGTGGTGTAGTAGCTAAGCATGCTGGGTTTCAAGGTGTCGCCGCTTCAATGTCCCCGGTTTGATTCTCGGTCGGGTCAATGTAGCAATCATAATTGTCTATATTGTCACGGGTCTGCGTGTTAAGGTACCACCGTTGTGTCTGATTTCCATAACACAAGTGCATTGTGCATTGGCTACCTACTCACAGCAATGCTTGTGATTGGTGTTGTACTATTTAAAAGAAAAACAATAGTCTCATTCGAACCGAGATTCCACACATCCGGGATTTATTGTTGAAATATTATCATCAATCTAATGATATATGCGTGTAAATGATATAGATTTTATGATATAAAATATTTTGCGTTAATTACTAATCTTTCGAGATTTTTTGGTTGAATTTTTAATGTTGCCTTTGATCGAAGACTTTTATAAAGCAATAAACTTTGTAATGCTTCTCAAATGGAGGCCTGAATGTAATAAATATTTTATGAGCTCTTATATCACCTACTTTATTCACCTGTTGGGCGAATTTAGATTGATGTTGAAGGTTACTTAGTGCTTGATGGAGACGAGAAACATTTTACAGTCATTGTATTATGTGGCTTTATTTAATGAGACAAAGGAATTCTTGTCAAATGACTAGCGATGTAATTTCCGAATGTCAGGGACTGACTAAGTTCAATATGAACTTATTTTTAGCCCGCCCGCCCCTTTCTCCTTTTAAGAAACAAAGTTAAAAATAATAGCCCTAAAACTGAAGTTAACAGCTGTAAATTTTTTTCACAGAGGGATTTTTAAGGCAATACGAAAATAACTATGAGTAACTCATGTTTATTTGGAGACCCCACAAATAGTTTCGTAATTATTAGAAGATGGCTGTATGTATGAGTTAATTCATAAAATATGTCTTATACACTTGTTTCTTATTACATGATCAAAAGATAATAAATCAAGGTGTTAAAGTTATTACTGGTGAAATTGCTTCAAAAAGTCTAACTGTTCGCCGACTTTTGTTAGTGACGAAGTATCGACGAAAATTAGTGCTGGAAAATCTCATTAGTGAGTTAGCGATAAATACTACTGTACTATGCCTAATGAGCGATGAAGAATTAACTTTCAACAATGGGTGGAATTTTGATTTTATACAATAATGAAGTAATTATAATGTTTAATTGCAAATGTACCAAGTTCAATACTGTTTTCCAACATATTTTCGTTATTTTGTGATTGCTTGGTGGGAGACGCATTTCTTGTAAGTCTTAGAGCATGCGAAGACGTAGACATATTTTGTGTCCAGCTCTTGACATATGGATACTACAGATTGAGGTCACAGTCGCCTTACCACCATATGATTCAAAATGAAGGTTTTGACTCCTGGTATTTAAGCGTGAGGGGCCGCAACCGTTCTTGGCTCATCCATTTTTTCTCACACTGAGTTCAGTCCATACAATAATATACTATAATTTTCGTGCTAATGTAAAGTAACTGAGGATCCGCAGGTCTGCTTTTGAACGTTGAACTGTCTCGTTTATTTCATACTTTTTTGTCAGGGTTAAACCATAAAATAGGGTGCCTGAAAACTTCCTTAAACCGCAAAATATGTACCTGCTTATATATTTTTATCTTGTCATTCAACGCCATCGTCTTGTTACAGCACTCGGCCGTGGAAGAGGGGGGCGGGGGGCGTCGCGGTGACAGCGAGTCAGCCCCGGGCGCAGGCGACATGTGGCTCAGCGCGGTGGAGAGTTCCATCCTTACATGGGAGGAGGTAAGTCATATTAACATAAAAGTTCTCAAAGATTGCAAGAGATGGCGCACGTTGTACTTTACCTCGCGCTATGACTGTGGATTTTTTAACCATAAGTGGCTCGGCG
>CAWUPE010000619.1:0-23267 GCA_963924145.1 Pyrausta purpuralis
TTATTTTATTGAGAATCAGTAAGCTCAATCGGCAATGGGCAGGGCACATAGCGCGAAAAACTGATGGCCATCGGCCCAGAAAAGTTCGAGATTAGAGAGACTTCGACAAAAGATGCAGCGTAGGACGACCACCGACAAGATAGACGGACGACCTTGTTAAGATTACAGGATCAAATTGGATACAGACCGCTTGTGATCGGCCTCTCCCACGATTTTCCAATCGTGGGAGAGGCCTATGTTCAGCAGTGGACGTTCTGTGGCTGATAATGATGATGATTATTCTGTTACCCTTAGTTGCCAACATTAAAATTTGACAGAGATAGAAACCCTTGTTGAGATTTAAACTTCATGTTACTTTGTGACTTCTGGCCTATGCAAATATGCCTGGGTGTGTTTTACGTTGCGAAAACCAAATAGCTTAGGAATAAATAAGTAAAGCATTCGAAATGTCAACCGTATAGATAGTTTTTAATAAATGTGCTCGAAATAAATTCGTTACGTGTTTATATTTCAATTAATACTTTAATCAACAAATTTTTTATTTAAATTTTATTTGACAGTTTGACAGAGAGAGAGAGAGAGAGAGAGAGAGAGAGAGAGAGAAAGAAAGAAAGAAAGAAAGTAGAGAGAGAGAAAAAGCGAGATACTGACAGAAATATGTCTTACATGTTTAAAATTGATAAAAACTTCGGTCTTATAAATTGCTCTTTTAAAAATCAACTGTGTTACGCAAAGTCAGTTGCTTTCAGGAATCGTATTTTTTGACAAAACACTATAATAAAATAAAAAAAAATAACTTTTTCAGGGTCGGAACTAATGGAAAACTACCACACGCTCTCTCGCCGCACTGAAACTGTGAAAGAGAAGAAACAGGCTTGCGCAGCGCTACGCTCGCTCGCCGCGCGATCGCACGCGGCGCTCGCGAGCATGCGCGGCGAGCTGCTCGCTGCTATACACGAGATATTTTATATAGAGCAGGTATTTGTTGAGGCTTGTATCAAGTACCTTTTGTGTCATTTACTTTTAGGAGATGCCACACGCGACGAGCTGAAAGGCCGACCACCTGCGGCTATCAGCTATTTATTGTGGCTTTTATCAAGTACCTACTGTGTCATTAACTTTAACGAAAGCACATTACATCGAAAAAAGACAAATATAATGTTTCATTATATTGATGTACAATATATTTTTTCCACTGACACTGATGGATACGTTACTGATCGGCACAGCACGGGACTGTTTCTCCACTGTTGTGTATGGATCGGCCTTTACAGACACAAACATTGTCCACAGAAAGACGCCACAACATGGACCATAGTAAACGTGCCTCTCCCAATATGCGGAGACGACAATCCTCGCGCGAACAATCCAGTCAGTGATTCCGTAGCGGCCGGTTTCGTGGCGCAAGCGGCTTGCTTGGCCGCAGCGGCCTTGAACCAGCCCTTAAGATACAAGATCACACTGCTGGGATCGGCGTCTAAGATACTGGATATAACGCCTGATTTGCCGGACCCCAAGTAAGTTGAACGGCCCTTTTACGACTTAATAGTGGGCTATAGAGACCTACATGCTGGTCTGGTGTCTATATCAACACTTAACAAGCGGATTGCTTGGCCGCTGCGGTCTTGAATCAGCCCTTAAGATACAAGATCATACTGCTCGGATCGGCGATACTGGATATAACGCCTGACTTGCCGGACCCCAAGTAAGTTTATTGGGCCTTCAACGACTTAGGACCGATTTAATCAAGGTCAGATAAGACATATCCGACGAAATAAGTATAAAACGACCGATTTTAAAATGACATTTACATAAATGATTTCTGACAAGTAGGAAACGTTTTCAAATTAGTTGTATTGTATATTCTACGAATAGTCCTTATCTGACTTTGGAAAAATTAACAAGCGAATTGCATGGCCGCTGCGGTCTTGAACCAACCCTTTATTAAGATACAAGATAACATTCCTGGGATCGGCGTCTAAGATACTGTATATAACGCCTGACTTGCCGGACCCCAAGTATAAAAAACGACCTGTATAAAACGACCGATTTTAAAATGACATTTACATAATTGATTGCTGACAAATAGGTGACGTTTTTCAATCAGACGTATTTTACTCTACGAATATTCCTTATATGACTTTGGAAAAATCAGGTCTTAATAGTGGGCGGTAGAGACCACATAAAAATGACATGCTAGTCTAGTGCTTAACTCACACGTTCACTGCTGAAAACACATACCGTGTGTTTTTCATAACCATACGCATATGCGGCTCTCACACGTTTACGTGTTCGAAAAATTTCGATACAGCAGTGCGGCCGCTCACGTATGCGTGATTTAAAAGACGATACGCTAAGATGTTTTTAAATTATATAGATACGACCTATGCGCTCGACAATGGCTACACGAAAGGCAGGTAATTGCCCGGAGTGCATTTAGTTGGGCACGCTTTCTCTTTGTGGCTATACGTCCCGACAACGCCTTAAATTATTTCTCGTTTGCTGGTAAAAATGCCTTCCTGTGTGTTAAAGAGTAGTAACAATTACACTGCAACTGTTAGAGACAAAGAAAAACGTGTCATTACATTCATCAGTATAGTTTTTTCATTTCAAAGTATTAAAACTTAAAACACGTATTTATGTTTTACCATAATTTAGCAATGGCTGACATTAGGCTAAAGAGCGAGATGTCACGCGCTTGCGCCAATGAGCGCTCAGTAGCAATCAATACGTAACGAATGGTATATATTTATCTCTTTCTATCAACAGGCATGCCCCATCATTTGTCTTTATTAGCGCTTAATGTCGTAGTAGAACGTGTCTATCCTTTTGAATGTCATTGACGATACGCCAGTGCTGACTACACAGAGGCTGTGTTTCCACTTTATGTTACACTATATACAAGGTTTTTTTTAAAAAAGTTATTACACCACATTTACGAACCTAAAATGATATCTGTTTGAATGTTGTAACCTTAAAAATAACTGAAATAATTTATCTTATGCCACGTCATGTTATTAAATCTTTTAGTGATAATGAACATTTGGTAAGTATTAATTAAGACCGCAAAATGGTACATTTATAATGCATACATAAGATCTAATCATTTCGGATTACAAATAATTTAGTCTAAAATTCAATTAAAATGGGACTAACATTTTTAAACCTAACCTGAACCAAAAAAATATTTTATTAAGTAAAGACGTGTTATTTTATCTGAAAAATAATGGACATACCAGACAAAGTTGCAAAAAAAGTAAGCGTAAGCCTTGAAATTATGTTATTTGTTTTATTATAGTCAATAAACTCGTATTTCTAAATAATCCCGACATTCGTTCGGCTGCGTTTCTTTGAATTCCTTGGAACAGTAGTGCGAAATGAGCACAAAAGGCTTAACATTTTTTTAGCATGGCCTCACCTGGCTTAGCTGCATGTTATTTTGCCTTATATGTTCTTATTCTAAATAATTTAAATATCCATTGATCACATTAATATAATTAAAGATGAAGTAAAACAATATAAAATTTCCGTTAATTTAATTTTGAGCCGATAAGACATTAAATTTTTCGCGTCGTAATTCTAGGAAGATGTGGTTCCGACTGTATACCGGGTGATATTTTATGTAATGTATTCATTTATATATATATATATTTGTTATATTAATACAACAATATTAAGCTTTATAACATGAATCACTCATTTAAATAAAGCACGTGTTATTTCTGCTCACCATTACCATCTAAAAAATATTTACCTGTCTAGAAAAAGCAAACAAAAGAAAGTGGCGCGGCATTTGTGATGTAACAAATCTTATTGTTTTCATTGTACCATTACTTAGCAATAAAACCGCACTCATAAAAGAACTCAAAATGTTACATTCATAAAGCATGCATTAGATCTAAAGTTTTCGGAAAACAAATAACTTAAATGCATTTTTAAACCAAACCTGAACCAATAAGTAATCAAAGAAGTCTTTACGATATTATATAAGGTTATTACTCGTACAAGTATTTTATCAGCAAAATGATGGACATAACAGACAAAACTGCAGACAAAGTAAGCGTAAGCCTTGAAATTATGTTATTTGTTTTATAATAGTCAATAAAACCGTACTCCTAAATAGTCCCGGCATATTTTCGGCTTCGTTTCTTTGAGTTTTTTGGCACAATAGTAACAAATGAGAACAAAGGGCTTTAAATTTTTTTGGAGCTTGGCCACACCTGGCTTTGCTGCATGTTATTTTGCGTTATATGTTCTTATTTGAAATGCTTTAAATATCCATTGATCACATAAATATAACAAAAAAACGTAAGTAAAACATTGTAAAATTTCCGGTACATAACTTTAGCCGATGAAGACATTAAAAATTTCTTGCGGCGTAAATTTTCGAAGGATGTCGTCGCGACTGTATCCTTAGTAATATTCTATATTATATAATTGCTATAATAATAAAACAACATATAATAAGCATAATACTACCACGAGTCACTCATTTAAATAAAGCACGTGTTATTTTTCCTCACCTTGACCATCCAAAAACTATTTTACTTGTCTAGAAAAAGCAAACAAAAGAAAGTGGCGCGGCATTTGTGATCTAACAAATCTTATTGTTTTCATTGTACTATTACTTAGCAATAAGACCGCACTCATAAATAGTGTCGGCGTTCAATTATTTGGACAATCTTGAAATTCATTGTTAACATAATTAGGCAGGTATCCTTTGTCTAAAAATGGGTGAATACTTTTTGAGTGATATTATTTATCAACCTTTTTACAACTTGTAGTTTCAGGTAAGTTTTCTCGATAAACTGCATTGCAATATTTCGTCAGTCTGCATCTGACATCCAACCCGTTCGGTTCTCTTGCCAACAGTTCGGTCTTGTGTAGTTTTGTGTTGTGGATTTTACGAAGTGTTGTGGATTGCACGATGTCCACCGACGACATTGAAAACAACCCCCTCGATATGTTCCGTGATACGTAAGTACCCCTAAAAACTTTTTATATTCACTTTTCAAAGAAGACAATATTGTAATTTAATATATTTTGTATTTGGTGTTGTTTTGAATAGATTGCAAATTTTATTCATTTAGTTTATTAAATAAATTCAAAATTGTTATATTTCAATAGGTTACATTATGTAAAAAAATTAAATGTGTAAAAATATTCATTTCAAAGACGTCGCTGGCGTTCAATTAAAATTTGCTTATTTAATTTGATGCAACGTGCATTTTTAACTTAGTTTATAAAAAGTAGTTATAATAGATAAATTATTAGAAGTTATACATATATTTAATATATTATGTGCGGCAACATCCTATAACAAGTGTTATTTTTAGTTTGCGAACCTGCTTATATATTATATGCAGAAAAGTGATTTAAGACAAAATTTTAGAATTTACTTTTTTTGTAACAATTCATTGTACTATAGGGAAGAAGACGATTGGGCTTCTTCCTACTCCACCGAGGAAGAGGATGAAGAGGAAGATATGGAGGAAGACGACCCAAGCCCAATCGACCCCGTTGGTCAAGACGAGTGGGAGCCCACGGGCCAGCAACCGTCGTTCCCCTTCACGAGCCACGGAAGCCATAGTATCGGGCCAGCCGAAAATCCAATCGACTTTTTTAAATTACTTTTTAACGTCACTTTTATGACCATATTAGTTGACAGTATTAATACGCATGCGATTAAAGTACTATTGGAGAATTCTCACCCAAGTAGTCGAATTTCAAATTGGAAGGACACCAATGTTGACGAGATGTACACTTTTTTGGCGTTGCTTTTTCATATGGGACATATAAGTACAGCCAGAATTAATGATTACTGGAAAACTGATGTCTTATATGATTTGGCATGGAGAAAATTTATGAGTCGCGATAGATTCTTATTAATATTACGTAATTTATCGTTTTGTAATATGAATATAACTTTTAATGCCGGGGATCCTAATCGTTTTACTAAGCCCATTATAGATTTTTTGAATAATACAATGAAAACATTGGTAACCCCTCCAAAAAATTTGACAATCAATGAAAGCGTAGTTTTGTGGCGCGGTCGTTTAAAAATTAGACAATTTATACAAGGAAAGCGGCATAAATATGGTGTTAAGTTATATGTACTGGCAGACACTAAAGGATTGACGCAAAAAATGCATATGTATTGTGGTTCAAATGATATTGATCTTCGGGGCAAAGGTCATGCCGATAAAGTTGTTATGATGTTGATGAAAGATTATTTTAATTTAGGGCATTCATTGTACATGGACAACTTTTACAATAGTGTGTCACTTGCAGAAAAATTATTAGATAAGAAAACTTACTTAACCGGTACTCTTAGACCTAATAGATCGAGAAATCCTGCTCTTACTAGGGATAAAGTAGCCAAAGATCAGGTAGAATCTAGATACAATTCACGTGGAGTATGTGTGACAAATTATAAAGATAAACGTAATGTAATAATGATATCAACCGAACACACTTCAGACCTCGTAACAAATACCAATAAAAGAGGTCAAGCAATTACAAAACCAAAAGTTGTCCATGAGTATAACAAATATATGAAAGGTGTTGACAGAAAAGACCAAATGATTTCGTATTATCCATGTTATAATAAATCCACAAGATGGTACAAAAAAATTATAATCCATGTTATGTAAGTTATGATGTGTAATGCTTTTATGATGTTTAATAATCAGCAGGAACAGGCCAGTTCAAAATATTATGACTTTAGACATGATGTTATAAACAAACTGTTGAAAACAGATAGATTTAAAAATTCCTCTGCAGCATCTAGTAGTTCTGTAAGACCAGGAAAAAATCATTTTCCTAAACACCTACCAAAAAACAATAAAGGTGTAACAAAACGCAAAGACTGTCGTTATTGCTTAGAGAAAAACAAACTTAGAAAAGCTGCAACCTATTTTTGTTCAGAATGTCCCATAAATCCTGGCTTACATCTAGATTGTTTTCAACTCTATCACGGATACTAGATATTACTTATATTTTTTGGTTAGATTTCACATCCTAGTATGTCCTATTATGTCAATACCCCTAATGTATTGTAAGTTTAAAATTTACTCCACATTAATTTAATTGTTTGATTTTACAGTACCGGCAAACATTAGAAGTTTCGTTAACATCGTTAGTAACTTCAATTATTCGTTGTCAGTTTTAATTTTAATGCATTGCGTTATCTTTAGTATCTGGGTGTTCATATTTTAATCCAAATTACATATCTCAACATTTTTAATTTCACCTATATTTCAATTTGATTCTTTTTTTTCAGAGTTCCTGCGAGATTACAGCAATTTAATTTACATAATTTTAGCTATGCTATTTAATTATTATCTTTATCTTTAGCTATTTTATATATTCTTTTTTTAGGTAGTTTAGTTTCATAATTAATAATAATTGTATTACAATTAAGTTCTTTGAAATATTTAAAGATTTGTTTATATTCTTGTAGTCTTGTTATTTTAAATTTGTGACTTATCCTTTTTTCTATTTTACCTTTTATTCAATAATTTAAAAATTAAATGCCCCATTTTATATAAGGAGGGTTGGATTAGTTCATCTTTGCAACTATTGAAGTTAATTCTTAGTTTGTCAAGATGATCCGTAATCCAAGGGTGTGTGGTGGGTCCTCCATCGTAAAATATTTTTTCAGGATTTCTGTTTTTTTACTTTTAGTTGTATAAACCTATTACATATGAAACGTGTAACATTAAATTTTGTTCTATTTTATACATGTTAGATGTGAAATTTTATATTTGTGATATTTTTTTATCAGGTAGGTAGCTATTTATATTAACATAATTATAGTTAAGACATATTTCATTGCTTTTGATAACAAGTTTTTTTATAATTCTAATGTTGATTTTTGTTTTATATTTAAGAACTTTTTTTTTGAAGTTTAATCTTAGTCTTGTTTTATTTAAATTTGTGACTCATTATTATAATTTTCATCATTATTTTTATAATTTTACATATCATTCAATAATTTAAAAATTAAATGCCCCATTTTATATAAAGGAGGGTTGGATTAGTTCATCTTTGCAACTATTGAAGTAAATTCTTAGTTTGCCAAGATGATCCGTAATCCAAGGGTGTGTGGTGGGACCTCCATTGGAAAATACTTTTAATTTCAGAATTTTCAGGATTTCTGTTTTTTTACTTTTAGTTGTATAAACCTATTACATATGAAACGTGTAACATTATATTTTGTTCTATTATATACATGTTAGATGTGAAATTTTATATTTGTGATATTTTTTATTAGGTAGGTAGCTATGTATATTAACATAATTATAGTTTAGACATATTTCATAGTTTTTGACAAAAAGTTGTTTTATAATTTTCATGATGATTTTTGTATTATATTAAAGAACATTTTTTTTTGTTTAATCATAGTCTTGTTATTTTAAATTTGTGACTCATTCTTTTTTATAACCTCACCTTTCATTAAAAAATTTAAAAATTTAATGCCCTATTTTATACAAAGGAGGGTTGGATTAGTTCATCTTTGCAACTATTGAAGTAAATTCTTAGTTTGCCAAGATGATCCGTAATCCAAGGGTGTGTGGTGGGTTCTCCATCGTTAAAATATTTTTCAGTTTTTTTTTTAGTTTTAGTTGTATAAATCTATTGCATATGAAACGTGTAACATTATATATTAATTATATACATGTTAGATGTGAAATTTTATATTTGTGATATTTTTTATTAGGTAGGTAGCTATTTATATGAACATAATTATAGTTTAGACATATTTCATTGTTCTTGATAAAAGTTGATTTATAATTCTAATGTTGATTTTTGTTTTATATTTAAAAACTTTTTGTTTTGAAGTTTAATTTTAGTCTTGTTACTTTAAATTAGTGACTCATTCTTTTTTTTAAATTGACCTTTTATTCAGTGATTTAAGATTTAAATGCCCCATTTTATATAAAGGAGGGTTGAATTACTTCATCTTTGCAACTATTGAAGTAAATTCTTAGTTTGCCAAGATGATCCGTAATCCAAGGGTGTGTGGTGGGTCCTCCATTTTTCTGTGTATGGTTTGGAGTGTATAATTTTTTTATAAACATTACGTGTAATATTTTGTATCTTCATTCTCATTAAATGTGATATTTTGTGTTTGTGAAGAATGGTTATGTTGAATTTCATACCCTTTTTATATTTAATATTTTTTATGAAAATGTAACTTTCATACTCCCCATTTTTACTAAAAGCAGTTGGATTAGTTAATCTCTGCAAATATTTTCTAAATTTGCCATGATAATATATTAAAAAGAGTATTCTAAAATATTTAGTTCTGTAGTGTAATAATCTGATAACAATAATAATAATACACGCACCGGGGTTTTCCTCAATGCACTTGTATAGTTCATACAGGGATAATTGTCGGTTTGTGCCACACAGTCTTTAGATAAGTGTTGTCTAACGGGCCTCTGCGTGTTGGCTTCGGCCCCATGTAGGTACGCCTTCCAAAGGTCCGGTCCCCCATGGTTCCGAGATTGGTAAAGACATACATAATAATAATGATAAATATACTTTATGCCACAAAATACTAAATACCTATTCTTAAGCTGTCTACACACCAAAGCCGCCGGCCCGGCGGCACGAACCCGGCGGGCAAGGCCGGCGGCCTGATTTTGAAACGACCAAAGCCGCCGGCCCGGCAGCATGCGCCCGCGCGCGGCACGCCCGGCGCCCCCCGCTCAGTTGCCAGCCGACTTTCGAGGAGTAGTGGAGTAGCGAATATCATGCAGCCGACCCGGCGGCTTGTTCGTAGCTGGTTTATAGAAGCCGCCGGGCTTACCCGCCAGCATTAACCCGCCGGGTTCGTGCCGCCGGCTTTGTTGTGTAGACAGCTTTATACAAAAAATATAAAATAACGATATTTAAGGGGTGGGGGGGGGGGGGGGGGGGGGGGCGCGCACTTGGCCGGTTTTTTTTTCGGTTTTAGTTTCATGTATGGAAACCCCCTTTAAATATCCTTTTTTTATTTTGTGTGTAAGAATCGTGAAGCGGTTAACAGGATACATCTTCCTACCAAATTTCAACAGTGTGATGCTTATAGTTACAGAATAAAGTGGCTGTGACATACGGACGGACAGACAGACAGACATGACGAAACTAAAAGGGTTCCGTTTTTTGCCATTCAGCTACGGAACCCTAAAAAGTTAAACCTATGCGTGTGGGGTTTATGGATAGATCTCTTAGCCAGACGCTTCCACAGTGGTAAAATGGGCGTTCCCCCCCCTCCTAATATAATATATATTACATTTTTAACAACCGTAAGTCTAATTCAGTTAAAATTGGCACGGAACCCTAAGTGCGCGAGTCCAACTCGCACTTGGCCTGTTTTTGTATTAAGTATTTCACAATGGCGCGGCGAGAGTGAGCGGCCTAACCCAACCTAACCCCCACCCCCCGCAGGCCAGTCTACCTATAGAAACCAAACTAACTATTGATTGAAATTTGAGAGATGGCCAATAGATTAACTTGGTTAAATAGGATGGTTCTTGTACCATTACAGCTATGCCTACGCTAGCCATCTTACCAGATTAGTGTCTTATTGTAACTAACTCATGATTTCCTATACCTACTGATATGTTAACCTGTTAGACATCATAGGTATTTTATGAAAGAAAAACAAGAACAACTTATCTATTTACAAGTTCATTTTATTGGATTGGGGAGCTCCATGCAGTTTAAAAATTATGAGGTTTCATAATTTTTAAACTGCATAGAGCTCCCCAAATTTTTTAACTAATGCTGCGGTGCGCGCCTCCGCTCCCGCTACCGCTGCACGCCACCGCTCCTGCAGTACCTCCAGCTCCTCTTTGGTGAGCTGCCGCCGCTGCTGGACGGGCTCTAAAGGAGGGAGGTACGGAGGCAGAACTCTTCTCGCCTTCTGTTTCTGGCCCTGGTGGTGGGTGATCGTGGTGGTGGTGGAGACCGAGGGCTCTTCATAGCTGAATGTAAGAAAACCAAATGTTAACACTTATTTTATCATATTTACCTTACAGATAACATAACTAAATTGCAAACTACTAACCTTAGGGCTTCTTCAGCTTTTTCAATCAAAGCTATTTCAGCCGGCTCCTCCGTAGCTATTAACAGTTTTTCCCTGAAAAGAATGTCCATTATTATTTGAATTAAAAATAAACACTTGCTATTATTGACAAGAAATTAAGCATTTATATTACAAAATACTAAGAATCACCATAACAAAATAGGTGTTAGTTAGGTAGTTAAATGCAACTACTCGAGTTATAGTAAAAACATATATGTTATTAATCATTTAATATAACTATGAGAAAGAAATATATGTTTAGCTTAATACAATATTATTATTTATAGGTATTATTCTCAATGATCCTTTTAATCAAATTTTAATAGTATAAAATTAAGGACTTACTCTGGGTCAGTGGAGCGACGTCGCCACCACCAGTGGCCGCTGCCTTGAGGCAAATCATCACTGAACCTGAGGAAAGATTGATAAACAAAAGACCCAATGAAAAACATGCCTAGCAATATCTTGGTTTTTATTTAGGTTAGTTTTAGCATACACAGAAATAAATATACAAAAAGTGTTTATATCGTGTTAGCATCAAACACAGCACGCGCATACATAGTTCTCATAGCAACCACGAATAGTAAATCAATAATAGACTTGCAGCTAAATGGTTCGGTTAGTTTCAAAGCACACACACAGTTATGATTAATTCTATGTTAGTGGAGCACTCGAAAGTCAACGAGACGTTACAATACAATAGCAAGAGACATATTACTATGTACATAACCTTACGACCGACGACGTTGAAACTTGGATCCGGCCACGCGTACGTTGACTGATGCAAACAAAAACCACTAAGTTATAATTATCTACTTTCACACCACGTTTGTGTCACAAATTCTTAAAACAGCAAGTTAAACAACATACCTCGGCGCTGTTTGGGCGGCACCCATGTTGAAATGATGAATGAAAATGAAACAATATCTGAAACAATTACAAGTTTTTAATTAGTACTCGGTAAAATTAAAAAAAACAACGTTGAGCGATACAATTATATTAACACATTGGTACATACCTTCCTCTCGATAAAAGTTTTCGCGCACGCGCTGGCGCCGTTCAGCATTCACAAATAAAAATGGCGTTTAGAGCGGAGGGATTGTTTGGCGTCCGTCTGTAGGTAGGGACGCGAAAAACTATCGATTTTTTATTTTATCGAGAAGTTATCCTTTTAATACCGATATTTACTAAGTGATATATTTTTTCCAGGAATCAAAATACTACTTGGAAATACCCATGTATTCTAAGCTCTTGCGTCACACACATTTTTTTCAACCAGACGTCACCCGTGGCGTGTACTAGCATATTCAAAGCTGCGGGTGACCGGTACCGACGAAGCTTTACGAGCTAGCGATGAACCGAGTTGGCTATTATATTATGCATACTATTGTAAAGTTTCGGTCGTGTAAATAAACATAATATATTTAGCGTTCGCTCTAAGTCTCCTTACTTAGCTACGATTTTAAAATGTCGTATCGATAGTACATCCATACTTAGAATATGTCTCAATCTTAGTATTTATAAGTAAACAGTAACCCAACAAAGCTTTCCTGACATGTTTTTTTATAAAATGACTCATGTCAGGAAATTACAAATAATCGTTTCATAACTAGATTCGTTTTAATTCTATTTTAACTTTTGATTTCATAATACATCTGCGGTCTTAGAATCTTCAATGTTCTAAAAACTATCGATAATTTCCAATACAACACCGGAAGCAACTACAACACTATATGTCAAAGCGACAGTGACAGCAACCTCGTCGCGGCGTTTTTCATAGTATCTGACAGTGGGATTGACATATCACGATCACAAAGTGAACAAGTGTTTCTTTTCACTGTTGTCTTTTCGTTTTTCGTTGAAAAATGCTTAGATGACGATGTATTTTTTATTTAATCATTTTGTTTTAATGAAAATTTTCGTCCGTGTTAAACTCCTCCGCCTCACACGTGTCATTGGCGGAATTCAGTACGGCGCAAGCCATTTTAACTGATTCGTCGCCATTAAAAAAAAGAAGAACAACAAAGTGTTTCTTAACGCCATCTATGCCTTTTATTATATGCCTTTTAGGTTAAATCTACGGTACGTACCAATAATGCCACTTTTATGGAATGACAGTCAGTTATACGTAATTAGTTTAACGTTATACGTAAAGATGGCGTTTTACAAGGGTAGCTCGCGCTAAGACTTCGATTTTTCGGATCAATAAATAGATCGAATTAATATTCCATAATCAAATTTTGCATGTTACATATTTATTATCAATGAACTTGTAACTATGTAAATATGTAAATAAATGTCAGCAAGTAGTAGTTTTTTTTTTTTTTTTTAAATATCGACTTTTACGGCTTGTGGCTTAGCCATCCAGCCAAGCAAGTAGTAGTAGTACTGTAAGAGATGGGCACTACTAATTTTTGAGAAGCCTACCTAGCTCCTGCACAAGGAGGGGTTCGGTAGGCTAATTAAACCATTGTATTAAAGAATATAGGTACCCATCTGATTCATAAGTGACGCGTTACTATTTTTTTATTTTGAGCTTAAATAATTACAGTAAGCAACGTTGGGCAAACGGCCTCGCTTCAGAAAAGAGGATGTTATCCGTAGAATGAAAATACAGTATTAATATATGTGTTATACTTACGTGAGTTGTTATTACTACATATAGAGAAGAAGCTATGCGAAGCAAAAAATGTTTCGCAAATAAATACATGAACAGATTATGACGTATTACTTGATATTTAAAATTCTAATATGAAAACATTTGTGTGAGTTGAAGACAAGTAGCGTTAATTCATGGCGCACAAGATTTGTTCGTAGTGTCAGTTCCATACGATTGTAATAGTAGTTCAATGGTATGTATGTATGTTTGTAATTCTTGCACATAAAAATGAGTCTGACTCGCGCACTAAAGGTTCCGTGCCAAACTAAATTAGGGATCCACTTACTTCCACTTCAAACTAATTTTCGTCGAAAGTATTTGTTAAGATCAATATCATGATTTTTAAGCTATTGCAAAGCTTCTATTGCGGGCCTTGAGCGTGGAGACCGAATCCAGAAATTCCATAATGAAAATAACTAACTCCGACCGGCACAGCGGTGATACTTTTTAGTTTTTCCATCTATCGATGAATAGCAGAACAAACTGAACAAACAAACAGAACAAATTGAAATATCACGCTTGTATCTTTAGTTCAGCAACCCGCCTTTAGGTGGCATTGGTTGTTTAAAAAAATGAACAAATAATGAAAATTGCATAAGTTGATAAAAAATGCTATGTAATAGCTTTACCGCGGCAGTCTCCGAGAGCCACACGTTTTTTTTTTCTTCAAAATGTACACTCGCTTAATCTTGTATTAGTTAAATCTGAGAGCCAACCCTTCTATAGGTTTCATTATATTTTATTAAGCTATTGCATAGCTTCTATCGCGGGCCTCGAGCGTGTAGGCGAAATCTAGAAATTCCAACAAACCTAACACCCCCCACTCCGACCGGCACAGCGGTGATACTTTTTAGTTTTTCCATCTATCGAAGAATAGCAGAACTTTTAATGACTTGAAATATCATGCTTGTCTATTAAGTTCAGCAACCCGCCGATAGGTGGCATTGGTTGTATCAGCATTATAATTATAATTGCATTAGGTTATAAAAAGTGCTATGAAATTGCTTTACCGCGGCAGACTCCGAGTGCCACACGTCTTTTTTTTGTATGGGAATCTCAAAGCAACATCTACCTACTAAGTTTCAATTGTGTAATGCTAATAGTTTCAGAATAAAGTGGCAGTGACATACGGATGGACAGACAAACAGACTTGACAAAACTATAAGGGTTCCGTTTTTTGCCATTCAGCTACGGAACCACAAAATGTGGAAGCAATGCTGGGCAAAAAAACGTCGTGCCAGTTACAACAGGACTTAAAAACAGAAAGGGTCAATTCTTGAAATCCCATTATAGAACATACTTTACTATACATAAACTGGGTCCGTTTATTGAAATTAACTATAAATAATTTTCAGAAAACAGGCAATATGTTGCCACAAACGTTTTTCTTTTCTGTAGGTTCAGAGGATTATCAAACGATATTATGATAATTTCACAAATAGTCAATAGATGTCGCTGTACGGTAATAGATCACGCGATGTTAGTATTTTTCGGATAATGACGTCAGTGGCCCTTCATCTGTTGCACTAATATACATCAATTTATTTATTAAATAAATGAATTATATATTATATTTATTTATTTATTAATGATATACCAAATCGCCAGTCCGTTCCTATATGCTTATCAGGCGTTTTTTTTGCCTCCTCCTCTCCTATTGGAGGTGGGAGGCCTTTTAAACTGAAAATAATTATATAGTGACAAATCGTAACATCATAAATATTACACTGCTTAGACATGGTTTACCATTATTCCCACTGGGTAGGAATTTTGCATCTTGGCAGATTTCATACTTTTGCTCATATAATTAACTATAAACATTTTTTAACCGACTTCAAAAAAAGGAGGAGATTATCAATTCGACTGTATGTTTTTTTTTTGTATGTATGTTACCTTCATATCTCAGTCGTTTGTCAACCGAATCGAAAAAACAATTCACCTACTTAGAGGGTGTACTTTCTAGTTGGTCCCATTTTTGGAATCTAATAATGGAATCTTGGTGTAATCGAGGGAAACCCTCAAATTTTAAACGCACGTTTCTTAACTAGAATCTTAATGTTGACGTGTTGTTACGACTGATAGTCAACATCTTGTTGGGGCTGAGCTGATGGTGGAACTCCTTTTTGAAAAATGTTGTTTGTCTGTGACTGAAAACACAATATGCAAATACAATAGGCCTAGCTGTCATTCATAAACTGAGATTTCCCAATGCATGAAAATATGGAATCGTGGCAAGAGAAGAGAAAGATAATCTAGTGTCATTGCGTTTAATTACATAATGGTTATAAAAAAACATAGTGTACTAGGTTGCGCTGAACGCTAGTTGAAAAACTGTAAAAAATAGGAAAAAAAGAGAAAACACGGACATTAATGTGAAAACAGCAAATCTACTGTTAAAACAGTAGGCTTGGTAACACTGCTTAACCTTGTTTTACGAAATAATGTGGAATCATTTACTATCAACTTAAGCGCACATAAAATTGTGATATTACGCCGTAGGAAATTTCTAAACATACAATTTTAATATCATTGGTTTCCTCTCCTCTAATGTACTCGTAACACATCGTATGTGTTGATCCGCACTCGCGTTATGCATTTTTTTTACACATAAAACGTGTGGTCAGCACTGTCGTTGGAGCAGAAATCTCACGTAAAACGCGTGGCCCACAGGCGTTGCGTCCGACGTTCACGACGCTTTCGCGTTTAGCCGCACTGCCCGTTCAGGTGAAAAACACGCTTTGCGTGAGCCGCCGCACTGCTGTAAGTGCCTATTCTGCAGTGCCAACGCGAGTGCGGGGCTCACGTTTTGCGTGTAATTTCCGTACTACGGTCAAGTTAAATAGATTGGCGGCCGCAGCCGACGTGTTAACTCAACAATTTACAAGAGCTTGCTTGGCCACTGCGGCTTTTGAACCAGCCCTTAATTAAGATACAAGATAATATTGCTGGGGATCGGCGTCTAAGATACCGGATATAACGCTTTGATTTGCCGGACCAAGTAAGTTAAGCGGCCCTTTTACGACTTAGTAGGGGGACTATAGTGACCAATATGACTACGTGCTGATCTACATTTCTGGACACATATATTGGCCCACCTTAGAGTTTAGGTTTCGATGGCCCCTACCGAAATATGGATTGCTAGATTGAACAAAAACTGTTGATGCATTTTTACAACGTGATACATTTTACATTTTGACATGGAGCTACGCCTAACAAGTCGGATATGCCCCTTGTTAAAGGCAATTGATTTTTGAATAAAAAACATGTTTTATCAAATAAAGGTTTAATCTAATAACGCGTGTTGCCTCCATGGGCATCTACCACAGCTCTCATACGATTAGGCATAGAGTTTATCAACCGCTCTATGAAATTTTGAGGGATCATCTCCCATTCCTCTTCTTATAGCAGTTTTCAACTCCTGCATCGTCTGGGCAACTGGCTGACGAGCCCTAACACGTCTTTTTAGCTCGTCCCACATGTGCTCAATGGGGTTCATGTCTGGGCTTCTGGCTGGCCAGTCCATAACGGTGATGTTCACATCCCGAAGATATTCCCTGACGATGCCGGCCGCATGGGCTCTTGCATTATCACGCATAAAAAGGAAATTTGGGCCCACATAGTCCGCGTATGGTATGACGTGATGTTCTTAGCACTCACGAATGTACCTTTCAGCATTTAATGTTGGCAACCGTGGTCCTGTAACAAACCCCAAGTTTTGCCGCTCGCGGATATAACCGCCTCAGACAGTCCACGCGCCACCGCCATAAGCAACCCTCTCTTCAAAGCAGCATTGTGCAAAAACGCTCTCCCTTACGTCGGTAGACCTTCTTCTTTCCATCATTGCCATGTAACACAATTTTAGACTCATCAGAAAAGAGCACACAGAAGAGGACACAGCAAGATTGGAGCCGTGCACGGCTACCAATCTTGCTGTGTCCAATTTAAATGACTGCGGTGCGAAATGAAGGGCACTGTTCGGTGGGCTCGCGTTAGTTTGGGCCCATTAGCGAGCTTGTGTGGTACCATATCGCGTTCTTTTAACCTTCTCCGAACAGTTCGAGCGCTCACAGATACTCCGTGGAAGTCGCGAAGTTGGTTTTGTATCTCAATGGAGGTAAGGAGACGATTTCTCAAGCTGGTCGTCACGATGAATCAATCCTGCCTTTCAGTTGTGACCCGAGATCGTGGCCTTCCTTGGCGACGAATAAAGCCGCCAGTCTCTAGTGTACCTCCGATAAACATTTTGGACCGCAGATCGACTTAAGTTGAGCACTCACGTTTCTTTGGCTGTGTCCGGCCTGAATAAGTGCCACAGCTTGGGCGGCGACTTCAGGTGAAGTATCCATAGATTATTGATAGAACCTCACCTTAATGTTAAGAATAAGTAATGTTTGTTGCAAAACCAAAGATATCAATCACTTTTTCAAGAATTAAATCCCAGTAAACCAATAAAACCAAGTTTTCTTAGTATTCGATTGTTTGATATCAACAAACAGGCTCCAAATTGTCTTTTGTTTCTTTAAATTGTGTGTTCGAAATTCAAAAAAAGACTATTGAATGAAATTGTGAATGTGCCAGGTTCAAAACTGCATAAAAACTTTTTGCTCGACCTAATATAAAAATTAGCTAGGACCAAACGAAACTGAAAATACAAGGTGGGCCAATAGATGTATCCAGAAGTGTATATCATAAGCGGCTTGCTTGGCCTCTGCGGCCTTGAACGAGCCTTTGAGATAAAGATAACATTGCCGGAATCGGCGTCTAAGATACTGGACATAACGCCTGATTTTCTGAATTGTCAATTGTCTGAACCTATGATAGGTTTCTGAAGATTCTTTTGTATATTTTCGATGCAAAATATTTGATGACTCGGTACTCCCCTTTTACCGAAGATTGATTTCGGTCAAAAATGATGTTTTGACTTCTTTTATGCATGTGCCCCATTGGATAAACTGTACATCAATGTATTTTTTTTGTGCGGCTTTTGTATATGGACTTGTGTAATAATAATATAAATTATGTTGTAATAAATATAATATTTATTCGTTATTTCAGTATACACCCTCTTCGCTCGCGGTGGAGATGCCACACTCTTTCTTTACGCTATGTTTCTACTGAACAAATGCATAGCGCAACTGTTGTGGGGTCGCGGCATACACGTTGCCGATTTAAGGGCCAACACTGGCCAATCTTCAGAAGCTACTGACTGACTCCTAATAACTTGTGAGTTTTTTTTATTAGTTTTTTTATTTGATTTTTTTATTATTTCCAAACTTATATATATCATTACAGGATAACATAACACCCAATGCGATATTATAAGTAAATGAGAATTTAATCTACTATGTTAACTATGTATAAAAACAAATCTATGTATAGCAAATAATATACAGCGTGTCCGGGATAGCTTTAGCGATATTGGCGGGAGGTATTTTCAAGCAAATTTACAAAAACTTTTATTAATGATACAATACCGAAAACTTGAGAAAAAAAAAAACGCTTTTCCATACTAAAATCAAAAATATAGGTTAGATTTTAGTATGAGAAAGTGATTTGTTTTCCGAGTTTTCGGTATTGTTTCATTAATAAAAGTTTTAGTATATATTTTTTTAATAACGTCTCTCCAATATCGCTAAAGCTATCTCGGACATCCTGTATAACGCAGCTCGTGTGAACTCACTCAGAGAACAACTGAAAAGGTCTACATCGTTCGGTAATAAGTTGATATATCGTGTTGCGCAAGTAAACGGGGCTTCCTTTAACAGTTTGGTGCGCGCGCTCGGCTCCGATTTAAAGACTTTATTGCACAAATCATAGTGTACAAAGGTGGACTTAATGCTAAAATCATTCTCTGCCGGTAAAACCCTCATGCAGAGAGATGGCAATGGGTGCAGCGAAAAGATATTTAGAGAAAAAATATATAAAAATATTAATAATAATAATGAAGGAGACTCGACTCACTGTAAATATGTCATATTGTTGTTTATATTATTTAATCAACAATAAACCTTATTTCCTAGGTCCGATACATCAAAACTGTTCGGCACGTATCGCTGGCTCGCCGACAGCCAGTGTCCGCGCACGCAATCGCTACGAAGCCTCGTGGCGACCGAACGCGGCAAGTACCAGGCAATTCAAACCGTTCAAGGTAAACGTCGGGGCTTTCTTGTCTTTGTTCTTGCTATGTTTTACAGTGTGTGTGTGTATGTGACTTTTCGGTTGCGCAGCGGTAGGAGGGTCGCACTTTAAAGCGACGGCTGCGCCAGAGGACCCCGGTTTCGATCCCCGGGTCGGGCCAAAAATATGTACCTTGGTTTGTCTGTTCAAAAATTTCTTAGGGTAGCCCGGAGTTTGGAAGTTGGCGGTGTTTCATCCCCGTGCCTCGGAAAAGCACGTAAAGCCGTGGGTCCTGCGCCTGATCTCTCTCCGGTTGTGACAGATTGCTGTCCCCTAAGGGCTATGAGAGTGAAAGGCAACAGAGAGTGCACCTGTGTTTGCGCACACACTTGTGCACTATAATATGTCGGTTGGTTGTTGTGACTGGCCACCGTAATCGAAATCGGCTAGGGGGACTATTTACAGTGTGTTTTGGATCGGACCTCCGGTACTTTACCCTTGTTCCGGCGTTTCTTTTTGTCGTTTCTACTTGCCAAATTGTCTGTGTCTTGTCTCGAAGCGCTGGTAGGGCCCAAAAGATAAGGAGACAGTGTTTTAGCCACATAAGGGCCATAATTGATTGATACGACACTAATTATATATGTCATAAGAGGCATTTTGTGTCCTAAATTGCTTTTGACTTTGATGTATTTTACGGCAAATTTTGTCGGTAAAATACTGGGCAAAAAAGGATTGCATCCGGGGCCAAATATGTCAATTTGAACCAGAACAAATTGTAAACTTGCCGGTTAATAAATTTTAAACTAATTAAAGAAACCCTAATGACGAAAGGCTATTATTAAAGTTGATGATTATTCAAAAGATCAGTAATGTATGGACTTGCATGATCACTACAAGATTGTAAACCTTTGAAAATATTAATTGACAATAGTGTCTGAGTTTGTTGCGCAGCTTCTTCGCAGCACTAGCCCACAATTGTCCCGAAGCTGTGGTAGGGTTTATATTGGCACGTGTAAAAGTGTCCTGAATGACCCTATTTGCATAAATGCCTTTTATGACCCCTATGAGTGAGAGGCATTTTTAAAAACTGCAGTTTGCAAAACTTTCGGTGCTCATTCAAACTCGTTTAAATTTTTATTATCTGTATCCCACACAAACAAATGACTGCTTCAATTTGCTTAAGTTCGATACCATCATTAATTTCTCATACCGAAAAATATAATTATTAATTTGTTTGAAAATATTGTTTAGGCATTGTGCATTTTGTGAGTAATAGAGCTTAATCTAAGCATCTAAATCCATGACATATTAAATTAACTATATCCTTGACTAACTGCGAAAATGCAAAGTATAATTAAGCAAAGTTTTTGAACTTATTTTGTTTGATTTTGCCTTGTTATTGTTCAGTAATTTAATATCGTGTAAAATTGCAGCGAATTTTAGCAGTTTTAAAATGAGGTGCCATTTCTGTGTGTGGGGATACAGACACAGAAAATTAAAAGAGTTTGAATGAGCACCCAAAGTTTTGCAAAGATAAATTTTAAATTGCCTCTCGACCCTCTTTTGCCTAGTATTTTACCGATAAGTATTGCCGCAGAATACGTGGGTGAAGTATCGGGGGTCCAATCCAAAATACTGTATTAAGTGTCTTATTTGTTTGTATTGTATTGTAAACAACCCTGATATCAATTTTTAACGAAAAAACTCTTTTATAATAAGATGAACTCAAAACTCACAACCCACATTCGTAAAACATTTTTTATTTAAATAAGTTCCCAAATATATGTTTTTTACAATATTTTACTACCAAAGAGATACTACAATCATATACATAGTCCGGTGTCTTGGCATGAGCTCTTAAAGCAACAATACCGTTTAATAAGTCGCATGAGTTCATTAAATTGTCTGACTGAAATCAGTTGTGTTGTAATGTAAATTATTAAAGAATGAACGAATAAATTATCCTACCTTACCCCTTGAACGAATCTGCACACTTAAAATAAGATAAAAATAATATAGTAATTAAAAATACTGCTATAAAGGCTCATTGCAAAGACGCTGGTCAGGACATAAAAGATTCACTCCATTTTCCACATATTTGGATCAATTCTTTCTACCATTTCAATTGTTTGTCTATCTTTGTGAATTTGTGTACATTATGAGTGTTGAAAATGACTAAATTTGACTGTCATTTACGGTCCGAAACAGTTAAAAATTGTCATAAATGGTCATATTTAGTCATTTTGAATTCAGTAATATTTTTTAACTTTTTTCAATTGCGCGTAGTGCGCGAATGTTGAAATTCGTCGGCTTACATGAAGTTCCGTGAATCCCTGTTCTTCACATTTTATTACAACCTTATTTACTCGTCATTAAAGTCTAGTTTATGTTATATAAGTTCTTTGATAATTTTTTTGCTGGTCTGAATCCGTTACGTTATTATCTTAAAATCTGATATGTTGTGTACAGTACGTGACTAACAATGTTTTTTTCTGAGTATTTAATGACGATTTCTGTTAGTAAATACATTAAAAAAAAAAACAAATAATTCTCACACCGACAAAATATTTGATTTAGTTATTTGTAGCGAATACTGAGGGCAGGAAACTTAAATTTACGGTCCATAACATACGGTCAAATTGACTGAATTTGATAGTATTTTACCGGTCATTTAAGGTTAATGACAATTGTCAGATTTTCTCATTTTACAACACTAATCATTATACTTGTGGCGTACATAGCACTGTTACTGTGTGGTGTCGGTATTTGCAAAGCTTGGGTGTCAATATTTGACAGAAGTATGGTAAGGGTGAAAAGGAATGCGAAAGAGATAATAAGATAGATAAAAATCACCAAACGCGAATAATCGTGGGCAAAAAAACATTCAGAACTGAGAATCGATATTATTAAGAGTCGATATAGCCAATGTCAGATAGGACTTATCCTACCGAAAAAGTATAAAATGACGGATTATCAAATGACATTAACGTAAATGATTGCTGACAAAATGGGTGAAGTTTTCGAATTAGGCGTTTTGAATTGTATTCGACGAATATTCCTTATCTGACGTTCGTTAAATCTCTAGGGGCCGATTTTTTCAATGGTCAGATAAAAAAATATCAGACTGATAAATTATAAAGCGACATACTTAAAAAAAATACGGTTACGTATGATTGCTGACAATTAGGTGACGTTTTCAAATTAGCCATATTGTATTTTATTCGACGAATATTTCTTATCTGACTATTGAAAAAATCAGCCCTAAGTCGGGTTAAAAATATGTAAAACGAGGCTAAGGGATGTAATAACAGAAAACAGGTTCGTAAAGGGGCCAAGGCATGGTACAGGGGTAATTGAAAGAACTCAGAAATGTTATGGGGAAAATAGGATGATGTGGAAAGGTGTATAGTGAAT